>BQNB010021605.1:0-64042 GCA_026074375.1 Tanacetum coccineum
CAAATCCACATCATTATCCTGGTTAGATGATGATACCATAAGGAACGTGTTGATCAAAATACGTTAATACTCCTTATCCAAATGAAATCTTGGAAGAAGTCATTCTCATAATAATAATAATGTGTCAATCAATAAACGAATTTTGTTCTCATTTATTAAAGTCGGTATTATACCGAAGGGTGTTGGTCAAGTCTTAAGCATGTGTCGGTCGAACCTTATCATTGGTTCCTAAACATTCTCATGTCTTAAGTATACGTCGTGTGTCTAGGTTTTAATTTTCTTTTAAATTGTCATAGTTTAAAGTGCATATATCTAAGACATGCATGTCTTGTTCCCCGTTAGTGCATTGGTATATATAGCTATCATTGTTATTATATATGTGTGCACTTTTCTACTAATTTTTTCTTTTGTAGCACACTTTCGTAGCTTGATTCCTTGGTGCCCCAAATAAGGGGGAGCATACACCGAGGGAGAGTTGCAACCGTTATAACATCTACACATTTCTTGATATGTGTATTCCACCCCTATAATATTGCTCTTATATATATATATATATATTATGTTGCACGAAACTAACCCTTGATGTAGGTTAAGAGTTTGCAACAAATTTGATCCATGGATCCCCTGGAGTCTATATACATGGAATGCAAGTGTCATAGGAGTGCAATGAGCTAAGGGGTGCTCGAGAGTCAAAGTAGATATCTTAGGATGATTCAACGAGGTTGATAGGAGCAAGACTTCACTGGGACGATGCAAGCTCGCCTCCTTGGTTCAACTATTAAAGTTTAGTAAAAGTCTCATCTAATGAAATAGATTGCTTGGAGTGTCCACCTTTTTGTTTCGACAAAAGGGGGAGAAGAAATGTAAACAAGTAACTTATACATTTTACTATGAGTTATAGTTTACATATTTTGTCATCATCAAAAAAGGAGAGATTGTTGGTAGAAATATTATGATATTTAATCTACACATTCTCTTCATGTTTTGGCTATGACAAACATGTAAACATGTAAACTATCAACACATAACGTTTAAGTGCTTATGTTACTCGTGACACAAAATCATCATGCATTAATACGAAACATCTTCGACGTCCTCAAGTCTGCTTCACCGAAGTTTTGCACTCGACGTAAATCATCTAAGGTGAGGAAATAAAATAATGGTTTATTAAATTTTATGCTCAAGAAATTTTTGTTTCAACCTCACATTTATTATAAAAATGTTTAACATTTTTTTATATCTTTGTATTAAACTATTTTTCGATGAAAAGAATTGTTTATTCAAATAAATATTTTGGAATTCAAAATTTTTAACCAAAACGTGCTAGAATGTTTAGAAAAAACACTTACCCTGAAAAGACAAAAAAGGGGGTCGTCTGGGGCTGGGCGGACCCTTAAATTTTAAGGCGGACCGAACACCGCTAATTAAAAGGAACGCCCACCCAGGACAAAAAAGCAGATCAGTTTGCCTATAAATATGGGTGACCTATTCCCCAATGATTTTTTTCACCTTTTGCACACACTTTCTTTATGTTCTAAATCGGTTTATACATCACCTACAATCCTTTGATCATTTAATCTTAAGCATTTTTTTACAAGTGATTCAAGCTTATTCCTCCAAGTGCAAGAGAAGAACTCTCGTTATCATCAAGATACGAAGTTATGTAGTTTAGTTAGTGCATTTGTGACATGTCTTACATTCATAATGTATAGATCAAGTCCATGTATTCCAAACTTGTGTAATAGTTAGATCATGGTGATCATGGTGTGTATAGTTGTTAGATCGTGGTGATCATAGGAAGTATAGTTAGATCGGGGTGATCTTAATAAGTAATGTTAGATTGGTGTGATCGTAGTCGTGTCTAAGTGAAGTTGTGAAGCGAAGTGAAGTCGTGAAGTGAAGTGAAGTTGTGTGGTGAAGAGAAGTTGTGAATTGTTTTGAAGTAGTGCGGTTAGTTGTGATAGATTGGTTCTAGATAGGATTAGAACTTGACATGTGGCTTAGTGCCAGAAATCGGTGTAAGCTTAGTTGTGTTCGGTTTTCTCCGCCTAAAGGGAGCTTGTTGACTAGAGAAGTAACTCTCGAGTTAGGTACTCAGGGAGTGGAGTAGGCGAAGAGGTGCTTCGTGACCGAACCACTATAAATCATCGCGTTCGGTTTGTATTTCCTTTTACCTTTCGCTTTACATTTTTATTTACGATATCGCTTTACTTTTATACTTGCATCATATCTATATGTGTGTGAATGGTTGCTCATATTGTTTGGATGATAATTGTGCCATAGATATAAGTTAATATTATGATTATGCTATAGTGAATATAAATGTTGTATACACACTTTTCACATTGCGTCTAACTTGATCGGCAATTTGATACGAATCATTCTAAATTTTTAAATGGAAACGTATTCACCCCCCTCTACGATTTCCACAATTGGTATTCTACGATATCCACAGAAAACACTAATAAAAACCTCCAGAAACACAAATTAGCCATTAAAAATGTCGAGAAAAAAATTGTTTACCTCGCTCATGCAGTAGCTGATCAAAAAGCCAAGCATAACAAATTAGTTTTGAATAGTATTCCTAGTGCCTCAACTTTCGTTAAGCAAGAATGCGCAATAAAAGTAGAACCCCCTCGCGAAACACCTATCAACAAGGTGGAAACTTTCGCTGAAAAGGTAAAAAAGCGCATTATAGAAACTCAAGCTAATGATGAAAAACTTCTTAAAAAACTTGAAAGCGAGCCGGTCAACACCACATTAGTAAAAGATATTCAAAAACTACCAGACTACACCAGGCATTTGCAAGAATTGGTCTCAAACAAAATACAAGTTGAGGAACTATCCACGATAAAATTGAATGCCTGATGCTCAGCTATGCTACAAAATGAGCTTCCATCAAAAGAGAAAGATCCGAGAAGTTTTGTCTTACCATGCATCATTGGCAATACCACATTTAGCAATGTTCTTGCGAATTTGGGGGCAAACATTAGTGTAATGCCGTTTTCCATGTTTAAACATTTGGGTCTTGGAAACCCGAGACCATTTAAAATGGTAATAGAAATGGCAGATAGGTCTATGCAATCTCTAAAAGGGATAGTCGAAAATGTTCTGGTAAAAATTCATAAGTTTATCTTTCCAGTAGATTTCGTTATTCTTGGCATTATTTAAGACGACAAAGTACCAATAATCCTTGGAAGACCTATGCTTGCTACTGCCCACGCTAGAATAGACGTTTTTGGAGGAAAAATCTTATTAGAAGTAGGAAAAGAACAAATTATTTTTAACGCCAATGAAGGGGCCACCCCTGCAACTGTTTCACCTGTCTGCATAATTAATGATTATGACGTAATTGACGACTTTGGAGGACCTGAGGATCTAGAATAATTACTAATGAACGATGACATTAACTTAGACTTGGGAACATTTCTCCACGATAATGACCTATTACCAAACTTTGATGATCCAAGAACTATTCCTCCTAAAAATTCCCTTGATAAGAATCGGGACCCAGTTGGAGAATTTCAAGACTCCAAAGAGAACATGGGTATCGGAATTGACGATTTCATGGCGATAGACGATTTATGAGATGACTTGGACCCAGGCGCCTTAACCAATGAGCAACCGTTAAAACCAGAATTTCTTAGTGTATGAAATAGAGTTCATAGACACAACCCCTATAATCTTCAGATTACATGTAAAATAGGTTTTGTAAAATTTACCCCTACATTGATACGCATTCCCCATTTAATGTAATATCTAGAGCAGCTTACAAGTCTATTATTAAACGAGAACTCGTTTATACAGGAAATAACATGGTTGGATTGGCAAAGAATCTACACGTGTTCGTCGGTTGTCACACATTTTTAACCGACTTCATTATCCTTGAAAATATAAATGAATTTGTCAAAAAAGGGCTAACGGAGGTACTGTTCGGTAAACCATTCAAAGAGAATGTTGGGTTAGAAGAAGATATAAACAAGGGAGTTCTCTAGTTTAAAATTGAAGACGATAAAACTATCTTCAACATGCCTCGAGCGGAAAAAAGGCTCAATAAGATAACCACTAAACAACAAAACATGATGTCACCCATTTTAAAGGTTAGTGACGAGGATAAAGCTAAAGGAATTAATCACCCTTATCAAAAAATAAAAGAATTCTATAAAGGGTGTTTGAATTTAGGAGATGAATATAAGCAAGATCAGGAGGTTATTGATTGGATTAAAAGGGGACATGCAAGTGTGCATGAGCTAACATAGAACGTCTTGAGTCTAACATAAAGACTCGTGAATAAACAAAAGTGCTTGTCGGGAGATGATGTGCTGTCGTGTAGGGTCAATTATTTGATTATCAAGTTTTAAATTTATATTTAGCCGACAAACCTAAAACAACACTTTAACGAGTAGTGTACCCGGTCAAGATGGAGTTTCGCGGTAAGTAGGGTGTCGAACACTAAGAGTAAAACAATAATCCTATATTCTATCAGTATTTTAATTAGTTCTAATTAGTCTATTTACTAGTTAAACCTATGCTATATACGATGTCTAATGATATGGGGGGTTTTCAGCCTGAGATACTGGCACATGTTTGGTGATGACAAATATCAATTCAATAAACAATAAACACAAAAGAAGAAGATTAGAAGATAGAAAAGCGGTACATGCTAAATGATGGAAAATTGTATTAGCCATATTAAATATGGTTCAATGTTGGTTTATTTGTTTTAGTGCAATGATTTACTTATCTTGAAGTGGCATATCATTCTTAAGACTTAGGCAGGACATCATCCTAAGACCTAGACACGATTAATCCTGTCACAATTGATGCATCCGCATAAAGCATCCTTTAGTTTAATTATAATCTATCTTAGGGAATCAAAGCAGTGGTGATCCTGTTAAAACCCTAGCACAACGGGACTTTACCTACTTATTGTTTGATGGTGTTTTATATACTGGTAGTACACTATTCGAATCTTTATCAGTTAATTAAGAGCATGATTGCTGAAAATAAACGGGTCACCTACCGGTCCAACTAAGCTCATAATTCAAAGATAAAGATAGAACGTTATTTGTGATCCTATTGGTCCAGTAATATAAAACATGATATGGAGAGCTATCCCAGTATCTAGATTACGTTTTTGGTATCACTAGACCTAGTTGAATGATAGGTCGCATATTCAAACACATAAACAAGTATGAGGTGATAAACATAATTAAACAATCAACGATTAATTAAGAAATCAATTTTAAAAACAAACCAAACATTGAACTTTCATTACGATCACAACCATTGTAATTATACAAGCGTAATCAAACAATTGAAATCGAACGATTAAGAGAGTAAAAATTACACGATGTCTTCTATAGAGTCGTGATCAATGCTTGACCTTGGTGGCTGATCTTCTCTTCTAAAATTCGTCCTTTAATGAGTATGGTATAAAGAATATGATATTGCACACTGAAAACTCGTTTTTGAGTCTTCTATTTATAGTGTCTAAAAAAGACTCGATACGCCGTATCTGGATAGGTCGATACGGCGTATTAGGCTGGATTCCTTGGAGTGCGCGCTACGTTCTCAATGAATCAGTGATATCATTCCCAATTTACTTTATTTACTGTATCTTCGAATAGTTATCTTCATGGATACGGCGTATGTAGACAGAAGGAATATGCCGTATTGGGAATTGGTCAAACGCGTTTTCTTGTGAAGTCTTGGCGCTGATACGCCGTATCTCTTTTGTTGGATATGGCGTATTGGTCAGAAATCAGAAATCTTCAAATATCTTCGTTTTAGCTTCAAATTATGCGCCTTTTAGCTTGTCTTCACAAAACACTCCTGAATTACTGCATTTATCAACTTTAAAGCAATTAAGTACCAAATAATACAATAATTATATAAAAGTGGGCAAAACAGATGGGATAAATGATATAATAAAGTGACGTTATTGGATGTCATCATATATCCCCCCACTTAAATCCTACTTGTCCTCAAGTAGACCTTAGAAAAAGTTTAAAAAGTTGCAGTTTATGAAAATGTTGTCCAACCAATAGTTGAGGTTTTTCCGTTTTTTTAAGCATGTTTTTTCCTAATTACATGTACATAACCATAGCTCCCTTTCCAAATCGATATAATTGGGTAATGAAAAAAACTAGGTCACTCGACTAATCTAGGGTGCAACATTTGATTGGTACGCTCAATTGCTCGGTCGTGATTAGCTTCGTATCGTAGGTTTGGCAAGGATACACATCTTCACCGCTAAAGCTAAGGAGAAACAAATGTCAAAAGGATAAGTGGGTTTATTCTATAAAAATATGGCTGTAGGGTGGATTCATTCACTAACAGTCGGTCTAAATAAAGTCCCACACCAACAAGGACAGTTGTATCGTACTTACACGACCGTAATAACTGTAATAGTCATATATTAATCTGTTCACATCCCTGTTGTGTTAACCAACCGGTTAGGTATGAAGAACATTATAGGGGAGGGATCTTCTACTTTCACCAAGTAGGTCATCCAACAGGCTGCTAAGACATGCTTTTTCATGGCGTAACGTCTGTATTAGACATGCTATGCTCAACAAGTCCTCGTCTCGGGTAGACTCTAAGATAAGCCAACTATCTGGTACGTGTTGCCTAGTAACTTTTCCCTGGGACGTTCCAATGATAAAGACTCAAAAAAATTTAGACACACACCTCGAGCACTGGAAGAAATAACAAAGACAACCCTAAGTTGGGCGTTCCCATTAACGGTTTCAACTTCCCTTTATCCCGCTCTTACTTATTTTTATTAAGTGGGATATCTAGCCACTTTTTTACAAGACTTTTACATCGTTGATTTTTGTTGTAACGTATCAACGAATAATCAATCCTTCTAAGTGATTCCTTCGGTATAAACTTCTTTTTGAACCCCGTCTTCGTTTTTCTTCCTTCTCTTATTTTTTACTATACAATAATTAAATCTCGGTTTTATTCACCGTTGCACTATCTTTTATGTGTCCGGTTAATTTTTTCCTTTTACACTTATTCGTCGGAATGATTCATAATCGTAAAAGTAGTGTAACTTACGAGCTACGTATTTTTCCCATTGCATTGTGCAATTTCACAACCATTACAGAGATAGAAAAATTTCACTTTTGTCACAGGAATTTACAAAACTATACACAAATGCATACTAGCAACATTGATTAAAATAGGCTTAATCTACACGGTAGGCTAAGGTGCAAAAGGTGGTATACATAAACGTATACATATGGTGTTGAAAAATGAAAGGTAATGGCCTCACATGTTGTTCTGAGGGGTTTTACTCTAAAAATAAGAGTAATCAGGGTTTTTTACTCGGGTTTTAACTTAACCAGTTTGTTAGTTAATTTTACGAATGTAGGCTCTATTTGGTTTTTAAATCCTAGATATTTATCTGTTGAACATGTTTTCTCCATCTAAAATCCATAGTACAATCATTGTGTTTTCTGGCTCTCGAGTGATATACCAGGCCAAGTTCTAAAGTCCTACTTCCACGGGACACATTCATATTTGTGGTATTTTTTAGTAAAATAGTTAGAAACGGAATAAGCTTAATTCTCACAATATGTGTCAAGGGTTATAGTAAGCTAGGTAATGTAACTAGTGATTTTTACAAAAGTCATGCTATTTTTTTTAATTTGGCCTATTTTCAAGCACTTTGCATGTTATTTTGTAAAAAAGAAGACAAGTACGTTCTAATTCTCCATCCCCTACTTAAATTATACAACATCCTCGTTGTATAGATAAAACAATTAAATTATAAGGGAAAATAGAATTAGGACGGAAAACTCCTTGATGTTTTACTCGTGATAATTCTCCAAGATGTGTTCTTGAGTAAAAAGTGTGTTGACTAGGGCTTCAGCATGCCCAGATAAGTTCAACACATGTCTTTTTTAGAGTATACCATATCATAGTTTCAGCAAGGTCCTGCATAAAAAGATTAGATGGAAAAGTGCAATTGCTTATTCAGCTATAATTGGTACAAGAAAGAAAACCTATTAAAACACCAACTGTACATGGTTCAAATAGCCGTATCCCAAACACCTAGGATTACGGCAGTATTATTCTGGTAAAAACAATTAAATATTAGAAATTAAATATTTAGTTTTAAAACTGATAACGTCCAGACATCTCTATATGCCGTATCCAGAGGGGTTCGATACGCCGTATAGAGTGTCTGGGAAGAACAGGAATCGTGCTTCACAACAATTTAAAATGCGAAAAACAATTAAAATGACCGGGTTGTCTCTCGGAAATCACTTTTGTTTCAGCTGGTCTTTAAGTTTGACCTTTTTCTTCTTTCACTTGTTCTCCATTATTCGCTCGCACTTATCCACGAGAGCGAATTTCTTCATGATCATTTGGCATGATGCGTACTTCTTGCAAAATTTCATGCCAAGCATAACATCTTTTGTCATATCATCATCGTCAATTGGAATGGGTAAAAACCTGAAGTATTAGAAAAACTTCAACGAAATGTGTATATCGTTCTAAGTTTTGCATGAATTCTTCCCTTCATCCTTGTCATTAATTATTGAATAATAAAAGACTTTTAGACATTAAGGTTAATGGTCCATGGAAGGGAGGAGGACAGTGATAACATATTTTATCTGTATACACAAGAAAATTTCATCATATTAAAGTCAAGTTAACAAAAAGTTAGGGCTCAAGGCAACAACTCGATCTGTTTTAGTCTCTAGAGGTGTATCCAAATCATTTAATTCTATGTAATTACCATAAGTTGGGTCGAATGATTCATCACCCTCTCCTATAAGCTTTGTTTTTGAATCAAGACTTTTTTTATCACAAAGACCCTTTTGATTATGCTAGTGATGGGCTTAATACTTTTAAAAACAAGTTTTTCTTCCTCCGAACCTTTTAAGTTATCTTCTTTTTTGATAGACTCAATTTGGACTGGGCTATCGACAAAGAATGGTCGTCGATGATTAAAGGGACATCGTCATCCTGGGTATGTCCAAGATGATTAAAGTCTATAGGGAAGAATAAATTTGGCTATCCCTTACTGAGCTCTTTTTGGCAATATCACCCTTGGTTGTTTTATGGTTACAGGTTAGCTAGTTTGATTGGTCAACCTAGTGTGAGATTTATAAATTTCCTAGGACCAAGGTTGTTGTAGGTAGAGTATGGCTTAACGCTTCACACTTGCTCCTA
This sequence comes from Tanacetum coccineum, assembly GCA_026074375.1. Classification (NCBI taxonomy): domain Eukaryota; kingdom Viridiplantae; phylum Streptophyta; class Magnoliopsida; order Asterales; family Asteraceae; genus Tanacetum; species Tanacetum coccineum. Next base: position 9,193 of record BQNB010021605.1, read on the forward strand.
TGTGTCAACAAGAGCTTTATCAAAAAGATATTATTAATTTAAAACATGATATAAGTAAAGATCCTGGGTCTTTTTCTGTCTGAGGCAATGGTGTGATTCATATGCATCTTGAATCTTCACTTCTTGTGCCTGTCTCCAGTCATCACAGCCAATTCGTTTTGCAGTCGTTTGGAAACGGTCTGTTTCAGGAAATGTAAGCTCTTGTGTTGCGTGCCTGATACAGCGTATGGACCACATCCGATACGGCGTATCCCAGAAAAATTAGCTTTAGTAGTTGAGATCATTTTAATTTGGTCTTGAGGGTTTGTCTTCGTAGAGCTGGGCAAACTTCCAAACCCTCTTTCTTGCAAGACCTTGCTCATCTATCTGATTTGTATTTCCAAGGTCTTAATCGAAGCTATTTGATTTCTTATTGCTGCATCGGTAGAAGCTCGGATCTCCTTGATTATGTTTGAGTTTTGTTTATGCCTTTTAGTTGATTCTGCCATAAATTTCGTCAGTGATTCTTCAAGGTTTGTTCTCCGATCAGGATACGAAGAGTTTCCATTGTTTCGTTGGTAGAATCCTGGCCCCGCTGCTTTATATTGTCCTCCGGGTTGATAGGGTGCATCGAACTGTGTATAATAAGCTTCTTTTAAAGTTTTCCCTTCTTCCTTTTATGGACAATCTTTTGTATAGTGTGGTCCCTTGCATAGTTGGCATCCGACCTGAGCAGTGTACACTTTCTCATTTACTTTCTTTATTTCTTGTCTGAGATTGTTGAGTTGGGCTTGGATAGCAGCAAGCCCGTCAGAAGTTTCAGTACTTCTGGTTCTTAAAGATGTTCCATTGTGCCAATGCTAGGAGTATTCAACAATTCTTAGATGGATATTTTGGCATCAGCGGCAGTTTTAGATAGGTATGGCACCCCGGTTGAGTATGTCCAGAATTTGTCGGTGTTTGAACAGCGAGCCCATTATAAAACAAGATAACTTCTACATGTCGGTCTAATATTGTGAGGGACTCTTAATAAGCATTTTGTATATCTTTCCCTTGCAAGGTAATGTCTTTTCATCGGGTTGGTTCGGCTGGAAGTTGGGGGATGTCCTCCATTTTTTGTGCGGTGTGGGCAGTGGGTTGGAGTATTTGTTGAGAATGGTAGTTTTAAGAATTTAGGTTGTATAGTGATGGTGGTTCTTAGATCTGCTTGGGTTCTGTTAGGGATACAAGGAGGCTTCGAAGATTATTTGGATTTGAGTTATTTTTTGGATGTGAAATAAGTAAAATTTAGATTTTGATGTGGTTGTGATTTTGTTGTTTTCTAAGCATAATAAAATTACTAATTTAATATAAAATTAAAACAATATTTTCTATTTAACATATTTAAATATTCTAACAATTTAAATAAAAAATAAATAAAAAATAAAAAAAAAACCAAAAAATAATAAATAATTCAATAATAATTTAAATCAAAATTAAAAAAAAAAAATAATAATAAAAAAAAAAAAATACAAAAAAAAACACAATACAAACAAAAAAAAAACAAAACCAAAAAACAAACATCACACCCCAACCACCCAACACCAAAACCAACCCACAACCACAAAAAACCCACAAAAAACCCACAACCCAATATACCCACACCCTTTTACTCCTTTCTCCCCCTCACACACCAACACACCCTAAACCAACCCAAAAAACACAACATCAACCCCTCACCACAACCTCACCACAAAACCCCTCATCAACCACAACCCACCATCTCTCTCTTCATTATGTTGTATTGAGTTTTTATATTCTAATCTCTGTTAATACATTTCTTTATTTCATAAATTTACTACCAGTGTGTTTATAATAACTATAACTTAAAATTCTATTAAATTTACTTTGCATTAGTGTAAAAAATTTCTTTTCCTTCTAAATAACGATAAATAAACTATATTTTATTAGCACGATTCTCTCTAGTATGATACTAATAAATTATACTATATATATAGTATCCCCACTATATATATATAGATATATAACTTACCCTATTTGTTTAATCCTTATAGTGATTTTCTTTCTTTCATAATACGTTTATCTACTTATTATTAATTTATTTAAATTTATCAATAATATTTTTATTTGTATATTTTATCGTATTTATTATATATTTTATTTTGAGCTATAGTTGGTCCCTCTTTTGTGATTACTCTTTTTTTTGATTTCTAATCATCTTTTGTGTTTTGCTTATTATTTGTGTTCAATAGTGAGACTCCTTAAAATTTCTTTACATTTAACTTTAATTTTAGATATTGATATCTGATTTGTGTGTTATGTGTATTCAGTAGTGTTATTTTTCTTATCTTCTATATCTTTTTTCATATTTTTATAATTTCAATATCTTAATTTGCATCTTTTTCTTACTGTATATGTATAAGTAGTTCTTCACTTCTTTATTAAGAATATCTTTATGATATTATAACAGCATAATATCTCACTCACTCTCTCGCATAACACTACTACAACCCCTCCATACACCCTAATAATAAAAAGACACTACAGATCGCACGCAATATTATATTACTCTCAATGATAGTTTATATGTTAGGTGGGTTTTCATTCTGCACTTTAGCTTCTATATATAGAGTTTGTATCTATATTCTTAACTATTAATAACATACAAACATCTAAATCGCTCTCTCACTCAATTGCTTAACAATGTGATAGTGTCCTATAATTTTTTGGTTCATATTTTAATATGTAGGTATTTGATGTGTTCAGTAATGTAGCGATAATATCTTACATGTGGATTTTTTTTAAGGTTATCTCGTCATATATGATATAGTAAACAGCAACAACATCCTTTTCATCCTTACATATGAGTTTTTATTTTATCTCTTCCACACTCACTCAAACTATCACACACTCACGCACACTGTACTGACTCTTGTAGTCGCTAATTATTTGTAAGCATTAGTAATATAGAGATATATCAATATATTTTGTAGAGCAATTATTTTATAATTAGTATTTTTTTTATGTGGGTTTTTATTATTAGGTTGTATTAAGATGTGTTTTGTTAGATTTATAGTAGAGTAGATATCATCAATGAATCTCTTGGCTGATCTGCTTATGTATTAGTGGTTATTAGATTCTTATTAGGTTTTTTTTTATTTAGATGAGAACTTATTTTTATAGTATGGTATATTATGGGTCTTATTTTGAAAGGTTTGAGCAAAATCTTTTTATAGATTTTGTTAGATGGAGGAGACACAAATATATTTAGTGTGTGGTCGAGCTTCTTTGGTATCTTGTTCGTTGAATATACCTGACAAAAACGTCATCTAGTTCTCTCTCTCGAGATAGATCGCATCTATACTACTCCACACTCGCACCATCACACCACTCACTCACTCCACTCATGAGATGAGTATATGAGATGTGTGCAGCGGGGCCCACCGGCTCCCTCTCCCTACCACTAAACACTGGAAACTATTAATTGAGAGCGAAAAGTTTTCTTATGTTTATACTGGACATGAAGTAGAGTCCACATGATCCGGGAGAAGTCCACCACTCTCACGAGGAGGAGGGAAGGTGAGGTTATGTGCGGATGGGGGGATTGGTGTGGATGCGTGTCGAAATTCTATGGCAGTGGTCATCACCTAAAAAGGCTATAAACAATAACTCAATCATAAGCAAGGAGATCTCCGAGCTTCTACGTGCAGCATAAGAAAATCAAATCGCTTTCGTTTAAGACCTTGGAAATACAAATCAGATAGATGAGCAAGGTCTTGCAAGAAAGAGGGTTTGGAAGTTTGCCCAGCTCTACGAAGACAAACCCTCAAGACCAAATTAAAATGATCTCAACTACTAAAGCTAATTTTTCTGGGATACGCCGTATCGGATGTGGTCCATACGCTGTATCAGGCACGCAACACAAGAGCTTATTTTCTGAAACAGTCCGTTTCCAAGACGACTGCAAAACTTTGGCTGTGATGACTGGAGAGAGGCACAAGATGTGAAGATTCTAGATGCTTATGATCACACCTTGCCTCAGAAAGAAAAAGACCCAGGGAGCTTTACTTTATCTTGTTTTATTTATAATATCTGTTTTGATAAAGCTCTTGTTGACCTAGGAGCAAGTGTGAGCGTTATGCCATTCTCTACCTACAACAACCTTGGTCTAGGAATTTTATCTCACACTAGGTTGACCATCAAACTAGCTGACCGAACCATAAAACAACCAAGGGGTATTGCCAAAAATGTGCTAGTAAGGATAGGCAAATTTATTTTCCCTATAGACTTTATCATCTTGGACATACCCGAGGATGACGATGTCCCTTTAATCATCGGACGACCATTCTTGTCGATTGCCCATTCCAAGATTGATGTCTTCAAAAAGAAGATTACTTTAAGGGTCGGGGAAGAAAAACTTGTTTTTAAAAGTATTAAGCCCATCACTAGCATAATCAAAAGGGTCTTTGTGATAAAAAAAAGTCTTGATTCAAAAACAAAGCTTATAGGAGAGGGTGATGAATCATTCGACCCAACTTATGGTAATTACATAGAATTAAATGATTTGGATACACCTCTAGAGACTAAAACAGATCGAGTTGTTGACTTTGAGCCAACTTTTGTTAACTTGACTTTTATATGATGAAATTTTCTTGTGTAATCAGATATAAATATGTTATCACTGACCTCCTCCCTTCCTTGTCCATTAACTTAATGTCTAAAAGCTTTTATTATTCAATAATTAAGGACAAGGATGAAGGGAAGAGTCATGCCAAAACTTTGATCGATATACTCATTTTCGTTGGAAGTTTTTCTATTATTTCAGGTTTTACCATCATTGACGATGATGATATGACAAAAGATGTTATGCTTGGCATGAAATTTTGCAAGAAGTACGCATCATGCCAAATGATCATGAAGAAATCGTTCGAGGATAAGTGCGAGCGAATAATGGAGAAACAGTGAGTAGAAGAAAAATGTCTAACTTAAAGACACCAGGATGAAACAAAAGTGATTTCCGAGAGACAACCCGGTCATTTTAATTGTTTTTTCGCATTTTAATTGTTTGTTGCACGAGTCTGTCTTCCCAGACACTCTATACGGCGTATCGAACCCCTCTGGATACGGCATATAGAGATGTCTGGACGTTATCAGTTTTAAAACTAAATATTTAATTTCTAATATTTAATTGTTTTTACCAGAATAATACTGCGTATCCTAGGGTTTGGGATACGGCGTATTGATCCATGTACAGTTGTGTGTTTAATTGTTTTCTTGTACCATTATAGCGAGATAGCAATTGCACTTGTCTTCTAATCTTTTATGCAGGACCTTGCTGAAACTATGATATGGTATACTCTAAAAAAGACATGTGTTGAACTTATCTGGGCATGCTGAAGCCCTAGTCAACACACTTTTTACTCAAGAACACATCTTGGAGAATTATCACGAGTAAAACATTAAGGAGTTTTCCGTCCTAATTCTATTTTCCCTTATAATTTAATTGTTTTATCTATACAACGAGGATGTTCGTATAATTTAAGTGGTGTTGGAGCATTTAGACAAGTTTGTCTTCTTTTTTACAATATAAACATGCAATGTGCTTGAAAATAGGTCCAAATTTAAAATAAATAGCAGATTTGTTAAAAATCACTATAGTTACATTACCTAGCTTACTATAACCCTTGACACATATTGTGAGAATTAAGCTTATTCCGTTTCTAACTATTTACTAAAAAATCCACAAATTATGAGTGTGCCCGTGATGTAGTGGACTTTAGAACTTGGCCTGGTATATCACTCAAGACCGCAATGATTTGTATTTATGGTTTAGATGGAGAAAACATGTTCAACTGATAAATTTCTAGACTTAAACCAATAGGCTACATTGTCGGTAAACTTAACTAACCAAATGGTTAGTTAAATCCCGTGTAACCCTTGATTACTCTTATTTTTAGAGTAAAATCCCCTAGAACAACATGTTGAGCCATTCCTTTCTTTTTCTACACCATATTATACGTTTAGTTACACCTTTGCACCTTAGCCTTCGTGTAGATTAAGCCTATTTTAATCAATGTTGCTAGTTGCTTTCGTGTAAAGTTTTGTATTTCCTGTGTCAAAGTGAAATTTTTCTATCTCTGTAATGGTTGGGAAATTGCACAATGCAATGGGAAAAATATGTAGCTCGTAAGTTTCTCTACTTTTACGATTATGAATCATGTCCGAAGAAGAAGTGTTACAAGGAAAAAATTATCCGGACAAATTATGATAGTGAAGACGTGGAAATAATACCGAGTTTTATTATGTATTGTAAAAATAAAGAGAAGGAGAAATTAGGCGGTTCAAAAAGAAGTTTTTACGATGGAATTCATTCTTAGAAGGATTTGATTATTCGTTGATAGTTACCAAAAATCAACGAATGTAAAGTCTTGTAAAACAAAGTGGCTGACTATCCACCTATATATAAAATTATGTAAAGAGCGGGATGTAAGGGAAGTTGACCGTTATGGGATAGCAATTAGGTTGTCTTTGTTATTTCTGTGATCGAGGTGTTTGTCTATATGTTTGAGTCTTTATCATGGAACGGTCAGGGAAAAGTTACTAGCAACCGTACCATATTTGTTGGCTTAATCTTAGTGTCTACTCGAACGAGGACTTGTTTGAGCATGCATGTCTATTCTGTCGTTACGGCCATGTATGCATGTCTTAGCTGCCTTGTTGGATGACTACTTTTGGTGAAAGTTAGAAGATCCCTACCCTATATTGTTCTTCATCCTAACCGTTGGTTAAACACGAACAGGGATGTGATCGGATTATATATGTCTATTCTGTTATTACGGTCGTGTATGTACGATACAACTGTCTTGTTGGTGTGGTACTTATGGTGAAAGACTGTTGAATGATCAACCCTAAGCCTTCTTAACCCAATTTATCTTTTGACTTGTTTCTCCTTAGCTTTAGCGGTGAAGATGTGTATCCTTGCCAAACCTACGATACGAAGCTAATCACGACCGAGCAATTGAGCGTACCAATCAAATGTTGCACCCTAGATTAGTCGAGTGACCTGAGTGTTTTCATTTCCATATTTCGTGAGGAGCTTGGTTATGTACATGTAATTAGGAAAAAACGATGCTTAAACGGAAAAACCTCAACTTTGGTTGGGACACATTTTCATAAACTGAAACTTTTTTTAAAGTCTACTTGAGGACAAGTAGGATTCAAGTGGGGGGATATTTGATGATATCAAATAACGTCACTTTATTATATCATTTATCCTATCTTTATTGCCCACTTTTATATTATTCTTATTGCTTTTTTTGGTTCTGTCTATTGCTTAAAATTGATATGTTTGCTAGTAATTCAGGAGTGTTTTGTGAAGACAAGCTAAAAGGCGCATAATTTGGAGCTAAAACGAAGATATTTGAAGATTACTAATTTCTGACCAATATGCCGTATCCAACAAAAGTAGATCGGCGTACGCGCCAATCTTTCACATGTAACACGTTGTGAGCAATTCCCAATACGGCGTATCCTTTATGTTTCCATATGCCGTATCCATGAAGATAACTATTCTAAGATACTAAAAATCAAGTAAATTAGGAAAGATATCACTGATTGATTGAGAAGTAGTGCGCACTCCAAGGAATCCAGCTCAATACGTCGTATCGACCTTGCCAAATACGGCGTATCGAGTCTTTTTTAGACACTATAAATAGAAGACTCAAAAAACGTGTTCGTGTGGCAATATCATATTCTTTATACCATACTCACTAAAGACAAATTTTAGAAGAAAAGATCAGCCACCAAGGTCAAGCATTGATCACGAATCCATAGAAGACATCGTGTAATTTTTACTCTCTTAATCGTTCGATTTTCATTGTTTGATTACGCTTGTATAAGTACAATGGTTGTGGGCTAATACCCTTGGGTATTAGCCATCTTAATGAAAGTCCAATGTTTGGTTTGTTTTAAAATCGATTTTTAATTTATCGTTGATTGTTTAATTATGTTTATCACCTCATACTTGTTTTATGTGTTCTGATTATGCGAACCCTATCTTCAATGGTTCTAGTGATACGCGACCAAATTAATCTTGATTACCGGGGATATCTCTCCATATTGTGTTTCATATTACTGGACTAATAGGATCACAAATAACGTTCTGTCTTTGTCTTTAAATTATGAGCTTAGTTAGACCGGTAGGTGACGTTGTTGGTTTCACCATCTTGCTCTTTGTGACTGATATAAGATTGGGAATAGTGGATTACCTGTATATATTACACACGTTCAAACAATAATGTGGATGTTGTGACAACCATTGACTTGAGGCAAACAAAAAGGGTGTTAGGCAAACTATTAGTGTTATTGTGGATCTGTTGCAATGTCTGGGATATGTGTTATATGTGTTTATACGTATCTTATATGTTTTTGTGGGTTATGTGAGATTGGATAATCAATCCATTGAGCGTGATCTTTTCATTGGGATTGTATTTGTGTTGGATTTTGTGGAGTTTATTTTGTTCACTTTTAGTGACAAGAAAATGATTTTGGTGATTGAAGCGGTTTCGCGTTAATTGTGTAAGTAATTATACGTATATGTATTTATGTGTTAGTAATATGAGGATAAGATTAGGTTTTAGTGGTAATGATATGAAAGAAATGAAATTTCTATTTTTGGAATGTTAGGTTTAATAAAAATGAAAAGTTAATTATTTTTAAAGAGTTTTAGTAAATTGGTTTACGCAAAAAGTTATGCTCGCATAATAAGCTTAGGTTTTTATTTAAAACTTAAAGGTATGTTAATAATTAAGTAATTAATTAATAAAAAAAGGAAAAGATGCCATTCGGCCAGATAAAGGAAAGAAAAGAAAAAAAACGAGTTTTAAGAGGAAACAAACTCTAATTAGATCTTATCTATGATTTTCTTTGAGTACTTGTGCATGTAAATGGCTCTTGGGAATCATGAGATAGTTAATATACTCATAAATGAACATAACTGATTTTTGGTATGAATTATGGAGGCCAGTAAGTAGAGGTTTTAAGTTGGTAAGTACGTTAAAAAATTCTGACAGTTTTGAACAAAGTGTTTACTAACTAGTCAAAACTTGTTAATGATTGGTTTAAGTTGGGTTGTGGTGTCGGGGTGACTCCTTGGGGTTAATTAAAAACACCTTAGAGTACATCATATGATTGTTTCATGTGCATTAGCTTTTGGCTTAGATGCGTGTAACATCGAGTTTATTTTTTTGTATAGATTTGTGTAGTTGTTTGTGAAGCTTATTGTTGGGAATCTTTTGCGACAAGCTAAGCAAAGGTGAGTTTCAATAGCCCCCTTTTTCTCAGTGGTACTTCCTTGGGGTGAGAATTGATGCTCCTTGCCCGCTCGCGTCGTGTTATAATTGTTTTTAAGCTTGTTGTGGTTATGTGTATTGGATGTGGGAACGTTTTCATCACCGTTGGGTCTACGATCTTGATTGATGCGTTGGTATTGTGGATCCCACTACTCCCTATGCCAATAACGACCGGTGCTGACGGTGGTCCCCAAGTATGCGTGAGCTAATATGAGGCCATGTAGCGCACATATGTAGTTGATATGATTGTGGATCATGGGCATGTTCTGTCTCGTTGTTGTTACTTGTTGTCATGAATTGTTTTGGTAATTGTAGCAGCTAATTGAAGGTTTATTTTGGATATTGTTGTATGTCGTCTAAACCTATGACTGTCTTATCCCGCCTACAACTGTTATGTTGAACTTTAGTTTGTATATTGAACAATCGCATTAATTTCTATTACGTTAGGGAGCATAAGTAATTGTGTGCTAAGATCACTGAGTTCAGAAGCAGCCCTAGTAGAAGCTAACGAGACTTGTAGGCACTCCACGTAGGTCACACACTCGCCCTATGACTGCTGTGAGTATTTATTATGTGACGCGTTAATTACCTGATTATGAATAAATGCGGATACTATACATGCTACCACAACCCATGGCGTTTCGATTGGTCCATCATGTAATGGTTCATTGAATACTGATTGCATTATGATTTCATATGAGTTTAACTAAAGCTTTTATAGGCTGTTCATTATAGCACAAGTTCGGCGCTTAACTCCTCATACCCATATAACTCATCCGGAGGTCAATTATTAATTCAGAGACCAGAATAAGACTTGGGGCTCGTCTATATATAGTGACGAGTGCTATGAATTACATTAATTCAAAATAATTTATGTGAAGTGAACCGGGAGTCAAACAGAATGGGGAAGAGGAGTAAATCGTAGAAATAAATCCACAGCATCGTAGATGTTAGTACCGTAGTACCATATTCACTCCCCCCTAATCACCAAAGTAAATCCCCCGTAACCTACCCTTCTCCCATTATCCCGCACACACCCTCACCCCCCCACGTACCCACCACAAATTCACCCCCCCCCTCGTCGTCTCTTCGCACCTCACTTCGTCCCCCCCCCCCCTTGCAGCCCCCGTTCTTCACACCTTGTAGTATTTCTCTATTATGATCCCCCACCACCGTGTCTGTGATGTTATTACCCATTCTTGTTTAAGGCCCCGCTTTCTGTCTTGGCGGGGTTGTAACTTTTGGTAATCCCAATACTGCCACTTGGTTATAGAGAACTTGACGTGGTTGACTAGACTATTGCTTATGGGTCCCTTCATATAGTTGCATGTCGGGTATTTATATTAAGTCTATACCTATTATGCTTATTTTCATAAATTTCATGATGTACATTATATACTATTATATATATATATATATTTATATATATTTATATAGATATATATTAGCATATCCTATTGATATATTAAGGTAAGTTTCCGTCAGTATTTTAAGATCCCTATTCTTATACTATATATTATATTATATATAATACACTTTATTCAATGCATTTTATAATAGGTGTCACATGGTTTAGAAGATATGTGAGGATTTATGAATTCATTATGTGTGGAAAAGTAATCACATTGTTATAAGAATAAATTAGTATCGTTAACATTAGTGTTTATGTAACAAGCATGTATCCCCCTCGCGGGTTTATAAAACATGTAAAATAAGTAAAGGCGAGGTTATGAACTTCACCTGATATGTAGATGTAATAAATATGCCAAAATGAAAGCTGACGACCTTATCACAATCTTAACCAGGGAAGGTTGATATAGCAATAATGTTAATTTACAGCCACGATACGCGAACCTGAGTTAAACCATATGTTGAGGCTGAGGAAGATTGTACTTTTGAAACTTAGTTTTAAGAGTTAGGAGTTGGACTTGAAGAAGTTTGGAATTATTGTATCCACATTCGGGCCATCAGTAATTAAGAAGTCTTTCAGTGAAACGTTTGAGGGCTAGGGCACTTTAAATGTAAATCCCAACAAACTCAGTCAGTACGTTATTTCAAGATGAAACCTCTGAATATGAAGCTCCATAGTTTTGTGTACAATATAGGCTTCTGGATGATCGGTGTTTAAGCCGTTTTATTTGTGTAATTCTAGAAAATGTTAAGCCGTCTAAGCACTTATTAAAGTTATGTTTGGTAATGTTTTGAATGTGTTTTTATACTTTTTCAAAATGTTACATTTTAGACCCTTGGGTGCAAGTAGACCCCTGGGGTTTGCATTTTTATGACTTTGGTCCTTCAACTTTAAAAGATATACCAAGTAAACCTTGGACTTTGAAAAGTGACATAATAGACCCCTATAGTTATAACTTTGATAAAATGACACTTTTAGTCCTTTTACAGTTATATGTTTTGAAACTTTACGATAGATACCCCTTGCTGGATTATAATTACAAAAATGTCCAGTTGCCAGGCAAGAGCTTAATTTTAACAATTAATAGTGCATTTATAAGTTATAATAAACTAAAATATGAAGTTTTAACATAACACAAGTTTAATTTAATGATTCGTTAAGCTAGGAAGTAAAACGGGTCAAATTAGGGTTTTAAAATGAAAACGCGCGGGTTTTAAGATTAAATTCTTTCATGACTTATCAAAGACTTATTTTAAACATATATAAGTTATTATGGAACATATTTATAACAAAGTTTACAAGTTTTGCTCATAGTTTAAGTAAAAAACATGAAATTAGGGTTTCGGGTGTACGGTTTTTGGATCAAAAAGGCTATAACCCACTTTGTTTTTTGAGTTCAAACCTCTTATTATGATTTTAGCAAGATCATATGAAGCCATTCATGGACGTTATGATAAGCACAACATAAGCTTAGAGAACCTGGTATTGAACTTATGGCTTAGACAACGTGGTCAGAATCGGGACTTTGGCTTCGTAGCCTAGAGAACGACTGCCCGGGTTCGTTCTTAGCTTTCTTTTACTTTGTTTCTATACTTGAGGACTTCTACAGATCACTTTAGGATCGATTAGAGCAAGGATTGCTTCTATGAAGGGTTTTTAGAGGAGGATGTGGGGGTGAAGAAAAATGTAAGATTTAGGTTCCTATGTATAGTAGTTTGAAGGCTCAAAAGGAGTAAGGAACACTTAGGATCTTTCATGGACGTATTGTGGGTCTATTAGGTGATGTTGTGAAGATATGGTTTGAGTATGACGGGTCTAGGATAGTAGAGTTAAGTGGTGGAAAAGTGTTTTTGGGGTGTTTGGGTGTCACGACTAGAAGATGGACAATAAGGCCATCATGTGTCTTCAATTTTGGCCATGGAAAGGTAAGAGTAGGTGGGTAAGCTGCTTAATGGTTTCTAGAATGGGTTCATGGAAGTTATTTGCACTTGGAATGGTTTGAAATGGTTCAAAATTGACGGTGAAAGGGTGTGGGCTCTTTTGGGGTTCGACTAGGGTTTCATAAGTTTCAAGTCTTTATTTCGTGTATAAATGATTAAGGATAGTTAATATATGTAGCCAAGGTCTAATATAGGAAGTATTAGCAAAGATTAGCAATTGGTTTGGGTTAAAACAGATTAGAATTGAAGAAATGAGGTCACATGTTTGATTAGGGGACGTTTAGGGTTTTCTTGACTTTCTTGGTTTATATTTTGTATACTTTTGATTAGGAAAGGATGCTCGCCAGAAGCTGAATACAGATTCTAGCGCTTAAATAAAGTATTATCGCACTGAAGTTTGATCATAGGTTTTAAGTTAAGATGGTGTTGAAATTGTAATGAATAAGCCGGAGCTTAGAATTAACCCCCACATGGTTCACTATACGGCTTTTAGGGTTTTTAGCTTTGTAATTCTCGTACATTGTTGAAGCAGAGGATGGATAATGATGGATAAAGGTTTGTTAAGAACCTTATTTATGGTTTACAATGACTGTTGGTTGTGCTTTCTTGAGATGTTGTCACGCATGGTCAAAAATGAGTAGGTAAAACGGGTCAAAGCGCGCTCATTTAGTGTACAATTAGGGTTTCTCATATTCGTTTTACGTACAAATGAAATAAGATGATTGAAAGTAATGATGAAATAATGATTCGATTTAAGATTGTTAAATAAGTTGTGGCACTTATTTGAGTGTTTGTTTAAGGTTTAAAATGGTTATTTTAAATAAAGAAAACGGGTCATTGTGTAGTATTAGCTCCCTTTCTGGTTAGGGTTGGACTTTTGAATTTAGGTTTTTGCAGTGTAGATATGTGTCATTCTGAAGGCTTGATGAATTAATAATCAGGGTTTACAAACATTTTATAATGAGTATAGTGATTTGTGACACATGTTGTGGTTACACGAATAAGCTCCTAAGTGTGCTCATCCTTATTGGTTTAGCTTAACAATAAATACATATACGTATAATTGACTTACACTAATTAACGCGAAAACCGCTTCAATCACCAAATTCTTTTCCTTTTTCACGAAAATCTGTGAACGACAATTGAACTGTCACAAAATCAACATCAAAATCAATCCAATGAGAAGCTCCCTACCCTTTATCTTAACCACTTCTACACATACCTACGCAAAAACACATAAGTACGTTTATATTAAAAATCACATATAAAACAAATCTACAAACCTGGCAACAAACCCATCCTAATACCACTAATAGTTTGACAACCTGCTCAAGTCATGGTTGTACAGTACTTCCTCCTGTAGGAATATCTACGTCCGAGGTTGCGGATAGATATCGGTGGTGTAGCCGAATTCATCAGTTCACTCAGACTCGAACAAGAACTGATGGTACTTAGACTTCAAAATACTCTTCGCGTTCCCATGTAAACTGCAGGGTCCACGTTCTAATTCCAAGGACGAAACATTTACAAGCGACTATTCTACTACATTTTAGAACTCTTAAATTTCGTATGGTCCATAATTTTCTACGGCTTCTTCAAATCAAAAAGATGAGTTTTCGTTTCTTAATCTCGTCCAATGGCACATGCAAATAGCATCCGCCAACACTTCTTAGGTTTTGACACATGAATTGTGTCATGTATCTCTACTTCTATTCTCAGGCATCTCAATCAGATAAGTACAAGGACCGCTCTTTTAAGAATTCCAAATGGCCCTACATACCTTGGTGCCAATTATAACTACACCCAAGATTTTTTCAGCAAATGCAAACCTATTTTTCTATTATCATACATTGTTTCGGGGAAAAATTTCTTCACTTTATTAATGTAGCCTTTTATATATCTCAGTATATCATAACAAAAGTAGACGACGCTCACGCAACAAATCTATGACCCTCCTATATACGTATAGTGTCAAGCCAACATCCTAATACAATGTCCAATGGTCATATCATCATATCCTTTTACAAGGTACATTATTCCTATAATGGTATATTTGTAACGTTTTATCTAAACGGGCTTTAAACAGTTATCGTATACTCTGAAAACTCAATTCATATAAGATTAAATATAAAGTGCATGTACAAGCTAGCTAAAGCATATGTTACAAGATTTGTCATAAACGATTCTCATATGATATACATTCTATCTCAACCGAAGGTACAGTACCGTAAAAAGCTCAATATACAAGTCATTAAGCATGATCTCTAAAATAGCCCACTTTTACCTCAGAGTGTGAATCTCAGTCCGCTCCTGTTACCATCATGATTGCGGCTACACGGCAAATGTGTGTTACAGTATGCTACTAGATATCATTAAGGTTAAACTATTTTAAGGGTTTACTGTGCTATAACAAGAAGCATACGGGACATTGTCCGCGTTTCCTGCCAAGTACCCGCCCATTCACCCCAACACATGCATCTCCCCCCCCCCAATCGACATCCTCCCCGTCACCACTCCCTGCCCCACTATCCCCCCGTGCTATGACCCCCCCATGTCTTATTTTTGATTCTGTTTCTTTTTTTTTTTTTTTGTATTTTTTTTTTTTTTTTCTTTATTTTTTTTTGAAGGACCTTTGTACCTTTTGTTGGAATAGTTGTATATGCATATGAGATGTTATATCGATTACTTGTACATATGCTTTAGTACTTGTACATTCACTTTAATTATTTTAATCTTTTATGGATTAGGGTTATTTAGAGGTCATTCGAGTACGTTTAAAGCCCGTTTTTAGAGATATCTCGTTACAAATAGTACGTTATAGGATAATGTACCTTGTTAAATGGGATTATGATGATATTGACTTGACATGTTATGATGTTTGCTTGCATATACGAATATTGGAAGGTCATAGATAGGTTTGCGTGAGCGCGTTTCTACTTTAGTTTATGACATACTGAGATATATTAGTAACTGTATAAAGTGAAAAATTTCCTCCGTTACAATTATGAAGAATAGTAAAATAGGTTTTGCATTTGATGAAAATTCTTGGGTTGTTATAAGTTGGCACCAAGGTATGTAGGGCCATTTGAGATTCTTAAAAGAGTCGGTCCTGTAGCTTATCGATTGAGATTGCCTTGGGAATGAGTAGGAGTACATGACAGTGTCATGTGTCAAACCTTATGAAGTGATTTGGCGGGATGCTAGTTTGCATGTGCCATTGGACGAGATTAAGGTTGACAAAACTAGTGAACGCGTAAAACTCTAAAAATAAATGATGGAATTTATTAAAGTTGAAAATAACCTGAAAATGAGAAATGTTACATCTTTAATTGACACTCCTTTTTCCTTAGCTTTCTTTTCCTTCATCTTAATCAATGTTTGAGCCATGGTGATATCTTCATCATCAAATATACTTGTTGTTGTAGGAGGAGTTCTAGGCTCAACAGCACTATCTTCTTGCCTAGCAGCATCTGTGACAACGATGACTTGAGCAGGTTAGTCAAACTATTAGTGTTGACTTATGGATCTGTTGCAATGTCTGGGATATGTGTTATATGTGTTTATACGTGTCTTATGTGTTTTTGTGGGTTATGTGAGATTTGATAATCAATCCATTGAGCGTGATCATCTCATTGGGATTGGATTTGTGTTGGATTTTGTGGAGTTCATTTTGTTCACTTTTAGTGACAAGGAAATGATTTTGGTGATTGAAGCGGTTTCGCGTTAATTGTGTAAGTAATTATACGTATATGTATTTATGTGTTAGTAATATTAGGATGAGATTAGGTTTTAGTGGTAAGGATATGAAAGAAATAAAATTTCTATTTTTGGAATGTTAGGTTTAATAAAAATGAAAAGTTAATTATTTTTAAAAGTCTAGTAAATTGCGTTTACGCAAAAAGGTATGCGCAAATAAGCTTAGGTTTTTATAAAAACTTAAGGTAATGTTAATAATTAAGTAATTAATTAATAAATAAATAAAATAAAAAAAGGAAAAGATGCCATTCGGCCGGATAAGGGAAAGAAAAGAAAAAAAAGGAGTTTTAAAAGGAAACAAACTCTAATTAGATCTTATCTATAATTAATTGGGGGCCTATAAATACAAAATAAAATCCCAAACCCTCCCCCCTTTGTAGAACCGGTCGAACAAGAGAGAAAAGAGGAGGAAAAATTAGGGTTTTTGCTTTTGTGAAGAAATCAAGCTCTAAGGTAAGTTTTAATTAATCCTTGTTAGTTATTAATCTTTAATCATGTAATAATTAATATGGTGGATAATTAGGGTTCATTAAGATCAGTAATTAATGATATAATAATCATGTTATAATGATTAGGGTTTAATTAGAAGCTTATGGATGTAATTGGTTAAACTTAATTCGCGTTAGAATTTGATTTGGATTGAGGCAGAATTAGGGCTGTGTTGTTCGGCCATTATCTCAATGATGGTAATAGCTTTTGTCAAGTTTCCGGTGTCTATAACGTAGCTCAGAGAGTCTAGTTTTCAGAACATCCGGCCTCGAAGGTTTTTGAGGTCGGGAAGTCATTCAAACGTTGGTTGTAAGAAAAGTTGTCAAAGCAGTAAATACGGGTCAGATTTAGGTCAGATTACGAGGTATAAAACCCCCACTTAAAATTCGAATTTAGCTTAGACCTTCTACAGAAGTCAAGTTCTATGTGTCTATTAAACTTTCATAAATTTTTAGCCTCTGATTTGTTGTATAAGTATGGTTTTTAGGGTCATACTTTTTAGTGTGCAATCAGATTCGAATTGGGACTGTTTTGAAGTCTGATTTTCTTAGGAGTACTTGTGCATGTAAATGGCTCTTGGGAATCATAAGATAAGTTTTAATTTATCATAAATAAACATAGAGGTGCTTTATTGGTATGAAATATGGAGGTCAATAAGTTAGAGGTTTGATTAACGTTAAGTTGCGTCAAAATTCTTATGCGTTGTTTTAAGTGTGGTATGAATTGTTTAAGACTCTATTTGTATTAATATATGTTGTTAATTACGGATGTGTGGTTTTAATGTCAGGCAGTGTAGGTGTCTCGGGGTGAACTTCTGGGATGAGGGTAACTGAGAACACACCTGTGTGTATTACGATACCGATGTGTTTGATGTTGTTTGTTATCATTGTGTAGTTCAGTCGCTTTCGGCTTAATGTAGCCACGTGTAAACGAGTGTGTTATTGTAGTTTGTTGTTTAGATTGTGTGCTGAGTGGTTTGGTGAAGCTCTTTTTGGTTGGAGTCTTTTGGAAAGCTTAGAGTGCTTCAAAAGGGGAGTTTGATAGCCTCCCTTTTTCTTCATAGTTTATTTTAGGGTGAGAGTTTATGATAGCTTGTCTTTGTTTTAGTCTTTATGTCGAGTGTTTTTGCTGGTCTTGGTCTTGGTTGCAGAAGTGTTGAGGTGTTGTGTATGTAGTTTGTATGTTTTGGAGCGTATGGGGGGAGTAGACGTTGTCTTCTACCCGCAGTGTTATTGACGATGTGACTTAGGCCTATCTTTGTGGTAGATCCAGTTCGGGAGATGATCAAGCTTCGCTTGTGTGATTGTGAGGCATTACTAAGTGGTACCAAGAGTCTGGAATTGGTGGGATTTGTATTCCTATCTTTTGTCTATGACTATGTAGTGGTGACGGGCGATGAGGTCATGACGGCATGGGCGACGGCTTAATTGTTTTGTGTATTGATATGTGTGGGATACGGTGGGCATCAGTTTTCGTCACCGTTTTGTTTTTGATATTGTAAATTTTGTTTTCCTAATTATTCTAGAGTGGAAATTTGCTAAGCCAGCTGTAGATATTTGAAAGTTTTATCTTTGGATTATTGTTGTATAAGTGTAAACCCTGATTCATCTCGCAGTCAATCTTTATGGTTGATTGTTTGTTGTTTATTAGCATTTAATTTTTTGGTGTTTTTATCAGGTGAGCTTAGTGAAGGTGCTTAATGACGTAAGACGTGACTCATAAATGGGAAGTAGTTGGTGATTGGGATTGTGGCTTGAGGACGTAGAAGAGTTGAGGATGATCTGAGAGTGAGGCAAATTGGAAGCTTTATTTTCATTGCTTGTTTGCTTTTAGGAAAGTGTATGATTTGCGTATTCGCATGACAACACTATGAACGTTTTTATGTGGATGATGTACTTTTTGGCCATTGTGCATTTTTTAATTGACGGATGGCCCTCCACTTTGTCTCATAATCGAATTATAAGATCAAACCTTTAGGTTTTGGGTATCTGTTATGACACTTTGTGTCTACTTACCTTTACTTTAGTTTTACTATTTTAGTATATATTCTACTATAGGGAGCACCATTTGTATCCCGTGTGTTGATATACATTCTTGTTACGCCTGCTTTCCGCCTGGCGGGGGTGTTTTTCACCCCCCATTGTGGTGACAGGATTGGTATCAGAGCCTTTGGTTATAGATGAAACTAGGTGGTATATGAGCTATTTGACTATAGTTTTTTTTATGGGTTTATTTCCCCTCACTTTAGTTGCAATATTTGCGGACTACATCATAAAGTGTTTGTTTATATATCATAAGTGCTTTGATTTTTCTTACGGTATTTACCCGTATGTTTCCCCGCTACACTAATATAAAAGCTTTTGGAAAATTTTTTTTTTTCTATTTTGATATTACTACTTTATAATATGAAAATATTACATTTCATTATGGGGGATCTAAATAGTATATACCCTTTGTTATTAT
The DNA here is from genome assembly GCA_026074375.1 of Tanacetum coccineum. Classification (NCBI taxonomy): domain Eukaryota; kingdom Viridiplantae; phylum Streptophyta; class Magnoliopsida; order Asterales; family Asteraceae; genus Tanacetum; species Tanacetum coccineum. Next base: position 28,581 of record BQNB010021605.1, read on the forward strand.
TTTAGTCTTGTCTTCCCATACCCCTTATAGGAGTAGGATAGATATCGTTGGGAGATTGTTTACCTCACTAGACCCGCAGAGTTGGGTGACTTTTGAGAGAGAAAAGTCAAACCCAAGTGAGGCCCAACATAAGTTTATTTTGTTTTCTATCTCGATGCGTTGCTATAATCGAGGATTCTTTAATATTTTGCGGTCACGTTGTGACTTCCTGTTTAGTTATTGGTCGATTAAGTGTGATTTGTGTGGTTCGTTAGATTGATTTTCATTCATGTTTTGAGTTATATTTGGATTATTATTAAGTGCTATGTGGTAGATATGTGTGTTTTATCATTGAGATGTGTGGTCTTGGAAGTAAGTACACGTGTGAAAAAGGTGCAATTTAATTTTGGTCATTACGAAACATAATTATAAGGAAACACACACGTGGACTTGTGACTTGGATTGCAATTGATCACTTGTTGTTGTATGGTATTTTGTAAGGATGTAAGTGGGATAGTTGGTAGATGGTAGAGTAGAGTGTGAGTGAGATCACCGTCGGGATGGGTGTGTGTGTTAGAGAATTCCTCTCATTAAAGATCAGGCGATTATATTAGATTGGGTTTTTTCTTGCGTAGATTGTAAGGTCCCCCTCGTCATCTATCGTTTGCGAGATACATCGGGTACAGTTGGTTATTGTCGTGGCAATTCCTAAGTTGGTTCGTTAGCTCGTTGTCGTTCGAGATATCCAACGAGCGTTGTTGGTTATCTAGGGTTTTTATCATAGAACTGGTGTGTTCTTGTTCTCCGTTTCAGGTTTTGATTTGTTTTTCCTTTGTCTACGGTGCGATACTTTTTGGTTTGGTTCTAAGGACCGTTGGGTTATGGATGTGTCCTTATGTTGTTTGGTTATGTAAAGTGTTTTTGTCGTGTCTCGTTTTCCAGTAAATTATATTTGGTATTGGAATTCTTAAGGTATTTTGGACCCTATTTTGCTATCATGATGTTTTTTTTTTTGTGAGTAATAAATTCCATTTTTGAAAGTAAGTTTGTTGTAGGTGTACCATATTGGTTAGGGGTTTAAAAAACTTTCTTTTTAATAAATTATATAAATAAAATGCAACACGTTTTTTTTTAATTCCTTTTATGAAAACCATAATTAAAATAAGTTTATGAAAATTTTATTTAAATTTATTTTTACACTTAAAATTATTTGCATTATTAACTAAGGTGATTCTATTATTTTAAAATGATTGGTATAAGGTTATGAGGGAAAGTTTCCTTGGGTAAAAATCAGTTTTGGTACAAAGGTTCTTAATCTTTTAATTAATGGGTCGTGGTACGTGGTATTATTCGTTGGGGGTGTTTTTAGTAATCGTTGATGCGTGTGTTAGGCCGGAGGTTCGTTCTTCTTGTTGACGTTTACATTCGGTGGATTTTTTTCTTTTCTTTTTGGAATCGTGTGATTTTTGGGTCCATACCAATTGGTGCATGTGAAGTTTGAAATTTCCTCATGGCGTGGTGCTAGAGTTGGTGTTAGGACGTATCTTCTGGGTGGTGTGATTGATGGTAGCGAAGCGAATGGAATTATCCGCGATCCCAAGTTGGAATTAGAGAGTTCTCATTTTACTTTTGATTTAGTACCTTTTAGTTATGAGAGTGTTGATATAGTCGTAGGAGAGAATTGGTTGTTGAGACATAAGGTGTGAGAATGTTATGCCAACGAGAAGGTAGATCAAAAATGCCTTGGTAATTTGGAGAGTGCTTAAGGTTCGTGTGAGGGAAAACGGAACTAAAGAGGATAGAGGGTTGGTAGGGCTTGGTGTACCAAGGAGATGATAGTTGAGGGATTATTTGATATTTTGTAGTTATGTGAGCCCTCTAAAGTGTTCCTAAGGAATTAGTAGGTTTTACCCCTCGTCGTAGAATGGGATTTCGTATGGAATTAGTACAAGGAGCGACGCCGATTTGCGAAGGCTCGTGTCGTTTGACGTCTTTAGAAAGGCAAGAGGTGTGGAATGATTGCAGGAGTTGCAAGGTGAGGGTTGGTTCGAATGGTAACTTTTTGTGGGAAGCATCTGTATTGCTTGGTAGGAAGAAAGGTGGGTAGTTTGGAATGTGCATAGATTATCTCGAGAAGAGTGAGATAGAAAATTCGTATGTGATGTCACCAATGGAGGGTGCACGGGGATGACGTAGCCAATACTGTTTTTTTAGGATGCGTAATGGACACGTTGAAGTTTACGGCTATGCCTTATGGGTTAACCAATGTGTAACATCCGAGAATTTTCGAAATTTTGAATGACGATTTTACCCTTTGACTTTTAGGGTTTGACTTGACTTTTTGACTTTTGGTCTTTCATTTTCACATAAAAGCGATTACCGCGTAACCGGTAATTTTTCGGAACATATTTAAAGGAGATATATGTTATTCCTAGGTTGAGTTATCAAAAACGAGCAGCTAAAGCACGTTTTCATTATTCGGACCCTAAAGCAATTTGATGAAGAACGACATTCCTAACAACTTTTTAGTTTTGACCGAGATCCGAAAACAGTCAGAAGGTGACTGAAATGTCCTTGCAAAATTTTGAACACAACGCGTACCGACCCAAAATATTTAATTATCATAATTTATTAAATAAAAATATTTAATAAATTAATTATCTTGTCGAAAACGTTTGTTAAAGAACGAAATTATTAGAGTTAAAATTCAATTGTCGGATAAAGTTTATCGTAAATATACAAATAAATAATAAACGTTTTTAATAAATTTTATAAAACGTTTATGAAAACTTGTCGTGTAAATACTCGTTTTTATTGGAAAAATTATTTGGAAAACAATGGCGCAAGTTTCGTGCGTTGAATCATCCGTTAAGTCGCTCAAACGTATGGTACGAACCGAGTTTCATCAAAACTTCATTAAAAAGTTACAAATTACACCCTAGACTATTGGGCATTATTCATTTCATATTAAAATTTCTATTATATATATAAAATTTTTAATATACATTTCCATTTCCATCTCAAGTTACACACACACACCTAGTTTCTCTCCCTTCATTTCCGGCAGCCCCCACCGGCGGCCACCCTGCTCCACCGGAATACTTTTCCGACGGAGTTTTCCAGTGAGCTTCAAAAAGCTTCCTCGTCACCCGATCTACCCGACCATTTACACCACTCGCCCCAACTCGCGCTTTTTCCCTCCCCCACCGGCTGCCACAACAGCCGCCACCCCATCTCATTACACCACCGCCACTATCCTACACCGTCATCTATCATCATCGTTTCATTATCATCTCACCATCTCAACGTCACCCATCACCCACACGGTCATAGCACACCACTGAGGGTGGTTTTTGATTCGGTGGTAAAACACCACCACAAGGATGGTTTGTTTCGGTGACAGCCACCGTACCACAAGGGTGCGGCTGGTTTGTGTTACAAGCACCACGGGGTGCGATTGAGTGTTGTATACAACTAGGGGTGTTCGTGGGTTTGTTGTTGGCAGCCGAAAGGGTGTGTGGCTAGGCAGCAAGCCAATATGGGAGCGTTTGGGCGGGATGACGCCGTATAGGGTGCGTTGTCGGGTCTGGGTTTATCTGCGGCGGGGGGTGATTTGTTTGCTATGTTGTGAAACAACCATAAGGGCGCGTTTTGTTTCTGGTGTTCACCAATAAGGGTGCGTTTGGTTTCATGGATGCACCTGGAGAAGGGTGCGTTTTGGCTTAGCAGCAGCCTATTAGGGGGTGTGGTTTTGGGTGGTAGCCACCAAGGGGTGCGTTGGTTGGGGCTGTCACCGCACAAGGGGGCGTTTGGTTGGAGCAGCCACCACACAGCCACTACACGGGGTGGGTTTGGTTTTGTAGAAACAGGATAAGGGGTGTTTGGGTTAATATAGAAATACATTAGGGTGTGTTTGGCTGTTAAAACAGCCATAGGATGCGTTTGGGTTAACAGGAAACCGGTTAGGGTGTGTTTGGTATAGCAGAAACACGAATAGGGGTACGTTTGGTTGGGCAGATTTACACCGAGGGGTGCGTTTGTTTTGACATTAAGCACAAAGGACGCGTTTGGTTTAGCGAAACAACGAGGGTTCGTTTAGTTTATATAGCAAATCAACAAATAAATATATATAACGTAAGGTTTAATAAACATGAAACCGGATATATATATTGGTGGTTTAAATTGGTTAAATAAATATAATGTTTATTATTTGGTTTAGTTTAGATATAATATAAAATATATAAATATATTATATCTAAAAACGCGAGTGTTTGAAATATTAACACGTTAACAATTGCAACATATATATTGAATATGGAAAACGTCGAGTTTTGCGAAAAATGGAAAACGTTATATAAACGGGGAATTCATGATGAAATTTATATAAATTACTATATTTACGATTCACTGAAACTGCTATTATTCTATAAACCGATAAAGGAACTAAGTTATATTTTAAAGATATACTAAAATATAACTGTATAATAACCTGACAACGAACGAAAAACTTACTTTTACATGAGACGAATGTTTTAGACGCAACCCCGTCAAAGAAACAAAATTTATTTCTATAAAATTTATTTATATTTATAACTGATTATTAAACTGTTACAAAACATGGTTTTGATTAATTCATACGTTTTTAAGCATGTGTAAACCTTGTACAAAGCCTTTTTCATTATTAAATGGTTGTCAAACTAATGGTTTAAAGTAATTATTTCACACATTATTATATAATACTGCAAGGTATATTATACTTTCATTATCTTTGGATTGATGGCTTTGTTATTAAATTCACGGGTGCGGAATTATATAAGGGTTATTTTTCATAAGAAATTTATAAAGAATATATAGTACCAACTTTGCGGTATATTTTCAATTTATTTATTTAACTAATCACCAAACATTACGACGTTTAAAATAGATTCTTCATCAACGTGTAGCGTGATGTAACCATTCATCGGGAAAACCCAAATATATTATCCTAGGCTTGTGGATCTTAGCCGTTTATGATTAGTTGCAACTTCTTGTATCGACAGCCGCTTCGTCTTCGTTGTGTTGGCATATTAGATGCTATTGTCGATCGTTCTTCATCATCAGGTTTTTTAGTGAGTTCACTAAGCCTAGCTTTTTCAATCTTTTGAATGGTTATAAACCCGCGAGGGGGAATACATGCTTGTCTACAAACAATTAATTACAGGTTCATCTCTATAACAAATGTGATTGTTTTTTAAGGATATTTATGAGTTATACGCCTCACTTTTACTCGTTATGGATTAAATGTTTTTATATATTTTGGAGTGAAAACATGCATTGTTTTATTATGGACACAAGTGGATCAATTTTATATTATGTTTACGTGTTGCCTAGTAGCGATAACCCAATGCTTGAGGCCCCTATATCCCATGGTAATTGTCAAATTACATAGTGTAGTTGTGAATTACATTATGTGAGCACGAATGTTATGAATAGATCTATTTGGGAAACGACCTCCCCGTTCGGCGGTGACTGACTACGCTATCACCGGGATTACGAAACGTTATAGACATGTCAATTTGGGGATGTTATGTTTCGTGGTAGACATCTATTTGGGGGCAGAAATTGCAATATTTATTTTGCAAGAAAGATTGTCGGCTTCAGTGTCATGAGCTTAGGAAACGTAATCAGGGGTGTTTCGTGATTGTTTGTCATTTGTTGTCTTCATCACGGGAAGTTTATATGTCTGTGATAAGTGTTGTTTGCTTCTTCGGGGAAAATTCTTGTGGTTTCCTCCCCATGTTATACGTTTTGGAGGCCTACACTATTTGGAGATTTGAAATGGTCTGGCATGTTTTGCAAACTGTTGATTTAGAAATCATAACATATATTTTGATAAGGACACTTTTAAGGAATTAAAATGGTTCATATATTACTTTGGGGACAACCTTTTGGGTTATTATTTCATATCTAAACTATCATATGAACTCAATAACTTTGGTTGCGTTTTTTTAAGCATGTGTTTCTCAGTGAATTCGCATATGCTTGGACTATCTGATGTGCATTGGAGTCTAAATTGGACAAGATTTCATAATTGGATTTCTACATAAAATGATCAAAATCTCATTGTGTCGCTTTCTAAGCTTTGCGCTATTGTGATCAATTATGGGGACAAACTATAATTTTGATTTCAAAAAATCACGAGATTGTTTTTCCATATGAACATTTAGAGGTGTTCTCCTGTTTTAGCATTGTGTATTATGACAGTGCCCCCACTAAGTGGTATTACGCTGCGTTGTGATATTTTTGGGGTGTTACAGTTTGGTTATCAGAGCACTGGTTATAGAGAACTAGGTTGCATATTTTACCCTAGACTATAACCGTTTTCACAAACATTGCATCACATCAAAATTTTCTAAAGTGCATACACGCTACTTGCTTATGTGCTTACATTACTTGCTGCATTAAGTGATATACGTGACCTACATTTTATAATTATATTTATGCTTGCGGATTCCTTTAGTGTTATATCGTACGCTTATTAATATATAGGTTATTATTAAAATACCAGAATAATTTTAAGACATTGTGGGTTGCACAATGGTCTCATTCTACTCGTCAGACATTAGTGAGTTATACATTGGTCTCTCTTGCTTTCTTTGACATTGTGCGTTGCGCAATGGTCTCATCTTCGTTCTCAACACATTGTGAGTTGTAAACAGTGGTCTCTAAAGGATATTATTTTTCTTCATATATTATATACTATAATTTATTTACACGGGGACCGTCATAATTTTGTTTTTTGGATATGTATGATCTACTATTACAAGTCTTGTATGGGGGGACTTGTAAATGAGATTTGATATGATAATTGTTATGTTAACAAAGCGTCACAGTTCTGTTTACATAGGATTATGTATATATAAATTAGTATTACAAGTCTTATGGGCCGGGACTTGTAATAGGAAGGATTTATATGATAAATGTATGTTAACTGGTTCTCGTGACTTTTACCTTAGTTACTCTAACGAGTACTCATTACGATTCTGAAACTATGTGATTTCCTGATAGTTTTACTACTCCGTCTCCGAATACGAGTTTGGAAAACACTCGGTCCCATATCGTTAGAGGACATGCATGATAAGTCATCCATCACCTTGATCGGTTATGTGAGTACGCGTGTTATTGCATCAGGATTATTATTAAGTAGGTGATTTCTTAATTTATTTATTTAAATGGATTGGGTACGCCTCTTCGTTAAATAAATATTTATAAATCACCGAACCTTAGTTTATCATTTGATTATTTACATAAATTTAGGACGCTCCTTTATGCATTAATGAATTCTTAAAATGAGTGGGCTTAATGGGTATCGATATGACACGAGTATGGATCTGAAATAGATAATCCACCAGAATCCGATATACAAGCGTCTAGAAACACAATCGTGTCTTACCACTCAGCAGGATATTAAGTCCTCATTTGCACTACGTGATCTCTTCCTGAAGTTATTAATTTTGCCGTTACGAATCCTTACAATCACGAACTGTTCGTGGAACTAACAGACTTGTTACACAATTGAACTATTGGAGTTGCGTCATCCTCGAACTAACGACTGAGTACCATAATCCGCCGTCTATCGCATAAGCTCTCTCGCAAGCTCCTCTCATTTATTGAACGTTTTTTTCTGGGGATATTGTTTCCTCGGAGGGTCTCCCCTCTGCATCCCATCACAATTTCTTTCATAGTTATTGTCATTATGGTTGCTGTTGTTGGGTCCTGGAGTGGTCCCAGATTGTATAAACTTTATCAACTAAGTGATGAAACCCACCTTAAACAAGATAAGCATATGTCGATATAGTATTCAGTTGAATTACTCATTGAAGACAAATAGTACAACCAATTTTAAAGTATGATTTTAATTAGTACTGCTAGTAAGTTGGGCTACTTACATTCCATAGTCCTCGTTGATGTGATTCATCGAAACTCTTACAAGATAGTACAAACGAGACTTCGTCCTCGGACATTTAGAAACTTATACAAACATACTCACGCGACTACACCTTTTTCTTGAGGTTTTCACTATAATGAGACTTTCCCTATAACACGGTTAGATCAGTCATAAGATCTGTAATGATATATTTTGAGGAGATTACCCATTTTGATTGGATTAAACTATCTAGACAAACCTAGCCAAAATTTTTTGGTTTAGATCGGAGAGAAGTGTGAAACACCGAATTTTGCTGAATAAAGTTATCAGCATCTTGTTTAGAACGAGCTTATTAAACCTTAAGTCTTTCCTTGGTCACACAATCAGATAACACAAATTTAATCTCGGGACGAGATTTCTTTAAGGGGTAGGTACTGTAACATCCGAGAATTTTCGAAATTTTGAATGACGATTTTACCCTTTGACTTTTAGGGTTTGACTTGACTTTTTGACTTTTGGTCTTTCATTTTACTTTAAAGCATTAACGCGTAACCGGTAATTTTTTGAAACATATTTAAAGGAGATATATGTTATTCCTAGGTTGAGTTATCAAAAACGAGCAGCTAAAACACGTTTTCATTATTCGGACCCTAAAGCAATTTGATGAAGAACGACATTCCTAACAACTTTTTAGTTTTGACCGAGATCCGAAAACAGTCAGAAGGTGACTGAAATGTCCTTGCAAAATTTTGAACACAACGCGTACCGACCCAAAATATTTAATTATAATAATTTATTAAATAAAAATATTTAATAAATTAATTATCTTGTCGAAAACGTTTGTTAAAGAACGAAATTATTAGAGTTAAAATTCAATTGTCGGATAAAGTTTATCGTAAATATACAAATAAATAATAAACGTTTTTAATAAATTTTATAAAACGTTTATGAAAACTTGTGTAAATACTCGTTTTTATTGGAAAAATTATTTGGAAAACAATGGCGCAAGTTTCGTGCGTTGAATCATCCGTTAAGTCGCTCAAAAGGAGTCCCGAACGAGGTTTCATCAAAACTTCATTAAAAAGTTACAAATTACACCCTAGACTATTGGGCATTATTCATTTCATATTAAAATTTCAATTATATATATAAAAATTTTAATATACATTTTCATTTCCATCTCAAGTTACACACACACACCTAGTTTCTCTCCCTTCATTTCCGGCAGCCCCCACCGCCGGCCACCACGTCGTCGCCGTCGAAAAACTTTTCCGGCGGAGTTTTCCGGTGAGCTTCAAAAAGCTTCCTCGTCACCCGATCTACCCGACCATCTACACCACTCGCCCCCACTCGCACTTTTTCCCTCCCCCACCGGCTGCCACAGCAGCCGCCACCCCATCATCATACACCACCGCCACTCCATCACCTACACCGTCATCATCATCGTTTCATCATCATCATCACCATCTCACGTCACCCATCACCACCACGTCACAGCCACCACCACGAGGGTGGTTTGATTCGGTGGTAAAACACCACCACATGGATGGTTTGTTTCGGTGACAGCCACCGCACCACAAGGGTGCGGCTGGTTTGTGTTACAAGCACCACGGGGTGCGATTGAGTGTTGTATACAACTAGGGGTGTTCGTGGGTTTGTTGTTGGCAGCCAAAAGGGGGCGGCAGCCGCCACTATGGGGTGCGTTTGGCGGGCTGCCGCCGCTATAGGGTGCGTTCGGGTTGGGTTTATCAGCGGGGGGTGTTTGTTTGCTATGTTAAAACAACCATAAGGGCGCGTTTGGGTCTGAGTTCACCAAAAAGGGTGCGTTTGGTTTCATGGAAGCACCGAGAAGGGTGCGTTTGGCTTAGCAGCAGCCTGTAGGGGCGTTTGGTTGGGTGGCAGCCACCAAGGGGTGCGTTGGTTGGGGCTGTCACCGCACAAGGGGGCGTTTGGTTGGAGCAGCCACCACACAGCCACCACACGGGGTGCGTTTGGTTTTGTAGAAACAGGATAAGGGGTGTTTGGGTTAATATAGAAATACATTAGGGTGCATTTGGCTGTTAAAACAGCCATAGGGTGCGTTTGGGTTAACAGGAAACCGGTTAGGGTGTGTTTGGTATAGCAGAAACACGGATAGGGGTACGTTTGGTTGGGCAGATTTACACCGAGGGGTGCGTTTGGTTTGACATTAAGCACAAAGGACGCGTTTGGTTTAGCGAAACAACGAGGGTTCGTTTAGTTTATATAGCAAATCAACAAATAAATATATATAACGTAAGGTTTAATAAACATGAAACCGGATATATATATTGGTGGTTTAATTTGGTTTTAAATAAATATATGTTTATTATTGGTTTGTAGTTTAGATTTAATATAAATTATATAATATCTTATATCTAAAACACGAATTCTCGTGTTTGATATATTAACACTGTTATCAATGGCAAAACATATATATTGAATATGGAAAACGTCGAGTTTTGCGAAAAATGTAAAAACGTTATATAAACAAGGAATTCATGATGAAATTTATATAAATTACTATATTTACGATTCACTGAAACTGCTATTATTCTATTGAACCGTAAAGGGAAAATAAGTTAGATTTTTAAAGATTTACTAAATATAACTGTATAATAACCTGGACAACGAACGAAAACCTATACTTTTTACAATGAGACGAACTTGTTTTAGACGCAACCCGTAGAAGAAACAAAATATATTTTATAAATTATTATCTTATATTTTTTAATGATTATAAATGGTACAAATATGGGTTTGATTAATCTACGTTTAGACGTGTGTCAACCTTTGTACAAAGCCTTTTCATTAATTAAATTTGGATTGTCAAACTAATTGATTTAAGTATTATTACATCTTTATTATATAATACCTGCAAGGTATTATATACTTTTCATTAAACTTTGGATTGATTGTCTTTGTTATATAATTCACGGTAGGAATTATATAAGGGTTATTTTTCATAAGAAATATATTAAAGAATATTATTACACACTTATGCGGATATTTTCAATATATATTTAACCAACCCTCCAATCCATTACGACGTTAAATCTTAAATCTTCATCAACGTGTTAGCGTTGATGGAAACCATTCATTCGGGAACCCAAATATATTATCCTAGGCTAGTGGATCTTAGCCGTTAAGATTAGTTGCAACTTCTTGATCGAGCCGCTTCGTCTTCTGTTCGTGTTGTGCATATTAGATGCCTATCTGTCGATCGTTCTTCATCATCAAGGTGAGTTTCCATATACCGCGCTTTTCAATCTTTTGAATGTTTATAACCCGCGACGGGGGAAAACTGCTTTGTCTACATAACTATTTACTTACTGGGTCATCGTATAACATGTGATTGTTTTTTAAAGGATATTATGAGTTTGATAGCTCACTTTTTACTCGTTATGGATAAATGTTTATCTATTTTTGAGTGAAACAGCAGTGTTTTATAAATGGAACACAAGTGGTCATTTTATATTATGATTACATGTTGCTAAGTAGCGATAACCAAGTTGAGACCTTTTATCATGAATGTCAAGTGCATTAGATGTAGTTGTGAATTACATTATGTGAGCGCGAATGTTATGAATAGATCTATTTGGGAAACGACATCCCCGTTCGGGTGACTAGCTATCACCGGGAACGAACGTTATAGCATGTCGAATTTGGGGATGTTTCGGGTTAGACATCTAATCGGGGCAGAAATTGCAATATATATTATTGCAAGAAAGATTGTCAGGCTTCAGTGTCATAAGCTTAGGAAACGTAATCAAAGTTTCGTGATGTTTGCATTTGTTGTTTCATCACGGGAAGTTTATATGTTGTGATAAGTGCTGTTTGCTTTATCCAACGGGGGGAATATTCTTGTGGGTCCTACGTTTTACGTTTTGGCGAGATTTGGCGATTTAATGGTCTGTCATTATTTTGCAACTGTTGATTTTAGAAATCATACATATATTTTGAAAGGACATTTAAGGAATTAAATGGTCATATATACTTTGGAAACCTTTGGGTTATTATTCATATCTAAACTAACCTATGAACTCACCAACTTTATGTTGACGTTTTTAAGCATGTTTTTCTTAGGTGAATTAGATGCTTGGACTATCTGATGTGCATTGGAGTCTAAATTGACAAGATTTCATAATTGGATTTCTACAAATGATCAAATCTCGTTGTGTCGCTTTCAAGCTTTTTATTGTGATGCAATTATGGGACAACTATTATTTTGATTTCAGAAAATCAACGAGATTGTTTTACAAACGACACATTTAGAGGTCGTTCTCCTGTATCTAGCACTGTGTATTATGAAGTAGCACCCCAAGTGGTATTCCGCTGCGTTGTGATATTTTTGTGGGTGTTACACAATGCACCAGCGGTTTTCATGGAGTTAATGAGCCAGGTGTGCATGGCCGTATATAGACAAGCTAGTTAACGTATATATACAAACGATATTTTAAACCGACCCGAAGTCTAAGGAGGAGTACGAGTCGCACGTGAAGATGATCGTGGAGTCACTGAAGGAAAAGAAGATGTATAACAACCCAAGAATTTTCATCAACCTATTTTACTATGATCACAATTGTACGGGGAAATTTTTCGCTTTATTACATTACTTACATTGTCAATATCTCATTAAGCAAGGTAACTTGCATAACTAAAGTAGACAAGCTCACGCAACCTATCTATGGCCATTATGTCTTCATATATGTCAAGAAAATATCACAATATGTCAATTCAATATCATCATATCCTTATTACACAGTACATTATTCCTATAATATACCATTCGCAACGTTATATCAAAACAGGCTTTAAACCGTTATCGTATACCTCTAAACCCTAATCTCATGGAAAGATTAATATCTAAAGTGAATGTACAAGCTACTAAAGCATATGTACAAGTAATTTAACATTTCATTTGAAATATAAACTCCCTCCAAGCCAAGTATAAGTTTTCAAAGCATAATGTACAAGGCATTAAGCATGACATCTAAAAATAGTTGTTTTACCTACGTTTTCATTCCAATTTCTTCACCATCACTTGTGTACAAGCTACTACACTCAATATAAAATGTGTAAACCCTAATTATTCTATTCATAAACTTTCATACACATTTTTAGTCTTAAAACCATAATACAAAAGTCAGAAACCCTAAAACCAAGCTAGTTTCTAAACCATGACCCGTTTCTTGATTATAAACCCAAACCAACACTCAAATAAGTTGTAATAACTTGTTTTACAATCATGTCAATCCTATTACATCATTATTTCATTATCTTATTTCAATTGTACGTAAAATTGAATCGAGAGAAGAAACCCTAAATTGAGCCCTAAATCGATACCTTCAAAACCCGTTTTCGGTTTTCTAACCCAATTCATTCTCAAGTAAGCAACCAAGAGTCATTGTAAATCCAGAAAATGGTTTACAAACCATTATCATCCATTGTTCCTTCTTTACTTTGACAATGTCAAAGAATTACAAAGCTTAGGAGAAAACCCTAAAAGCCTTATGCAGAGCCCTAATTCCAACCACGACTTATTTCTTCCATTTTTAAACCATTATAACCTAAACCATCACTCTATTATCATTATAATCGCAATATATTCCTAAGATCAATTAAATTTATCAATCTTGGTCCAATGTACATGAATTATAAGCAAAGAAAGTCAAGAAAACCCTAAACCACACCATTTGGAACCCGCGACCCCACTTCTTCATTTCTAACCCGTTTTAACCCAAACCAATTGCAAATTTTTGCTAATAACGTTAATTCAGACATTGGAATTATATCAACTTCCGTTATAATTATACACGAAATGCAAGCAAGAAAACTTGTGAAAACCCTTGTCGAGCTCAAAACTGACCCGCACCCTTTCTTTGCCTTCTTTGACCCATTTAAGACCCATCCATGTGCAAGATACTTACATAAACTCCTTCTAGTATAAACCCCTTTTGCAGCTTACCACCTGCTTTGACCTTTCCTGCAAAAATCAAAGCCAATGGACCCTTCTTTGGCTACTTCAGCCGCGGATGCTCCAACAACATCCAACACTTCAACTCTACTTTGCTTAGACCTCCACACCTAATTTCGAGCTTACAACATACCCTAAATAGACCTCCTATGTGTCAAGATCAGAAACTAAGCCTTGCTTACTCACCTCACTTGAATTCAAGTATAAATAGGGCACTCTTGTGTTCATTCCAACTCGCACCAACCCTCCTCCTTCTGTAACCCAATTGGCAGCAATCATTTGATCCCTTATGATCCTAGGATCATTAAATAAGTCTAAGAAGCGAATCCCAGAAGAAAAGAAGCCCAGGAGTCGTTATTCTAGGCGTACGAAGCTAAAAGTCCCGATTTTGACCCGTTTCTAAGCTATAAGCTCAAACCCAGGTTCTAGATATTCTACTTCTGCTCCTACACTTTTATAATGTTCATATGATCCTAAATAAACTCTTGTTAAAGTTTCATAACTCAATTCATGCTCATTTTCCATTTTGATCCAAAACCGTACACCCGAAACCCTAATTTCGCGTTTTTCTTAAAACTAAATGTTATAATAATTAAATATTGTTATAATCTATCCTAGCATGCTTAACTAATGTTAAAATAACCACTTTATTGATTAATGAAGGAATTTGAAGTAAAAACCCGCGCGTTTACGTTTTGAAACCCTAATTTGACCCGTTTTGCTTCCTAGCTTAACAAATCGTTATTTTAAAATTTGCGTTGGGTTAAATCTTTATATTTTAGTTTATTATAACTTATAAATATCTGTTATCCCAAAAGCTTAATCCATTTCATAACATAAGCTATACCAATAAGCAAAATAGTAGAAAAGAGAAGAGAGAAAAGTTGGAAGATTTATTAGAGAGAAACTAGAGAGGTGGAAGATTACATACACACACAAACTATGCAAATGGTAACCAACACCCTCTCCATGTGAGGAGAGGGTTCTATTTATACCCTTGAGCCATGAGTGGCTTATGGGCTTTCTAACTTGGGCCGGGCTTGGCTTTTCTTGGGCTTTGAGCCCGAAACATGGACAATATTAGATTACAATCCAAGCCCGTTGAACCCGACTAGCCTATTACTTAACTAGACGTAATTTGACTAATAAAGACGATAAACATTATTGTTCGACTGCTAACTTCCAGTAGAGAATAGGACTCACGTTTGTTAGGGTTCCCGAATGTCTTGATGCAACTGAGGGTGTTCTAGTTTGATTGTCTTTGTGTGCACTTATACTTCTGGGTCAATAACATTTGTGTCCTGACAATTGGCAAACTTATTCTGATGCTAAAATTGGGCTGTGACTGGTTTTGAAAATCATTAGACACATTTGGGTGGTAACTGTCTTGGACTTTGAGAATCTTTCTTTGCAACGAGAGTCTGAAAAAAAATAGTCTGGTTTACCTAAATGGATTGTCTTTTGACTTTTTTTTAAAAGCATTCGGTTGTCGAATAACGGTATGATTTTTCAACTTAGTTTCTACAGATTTTTCCTTCATCTTTCTATGAGTTTCTTCAAACTCACTTTATTGCAAATTCTTTGTCTTGTATTGATGTTTCAAGTTCATTGGGAATTTCAAAATACTGTTACCGGTTCTTTCAGTAATTACATTTGATAATTTTCTTTGAAAGATTTGTATTGTTTTATCTTTTTATTTACAATGTTGTAAATCAAGTTCAAGATTAATCGGCATGTTTCTGAAGAGATTCAAAATTCTGTGACATTGTTTTTACTCGTTGAAAGCTATTTTTCAAGATGTTCACTATTTTTAAGGTTTCTCCGTAATCCATTGCAAATCAGTGAATTCATCTAGATCTGTGTAAATTCCAAAGTATCGCATTCATTGTGATCAGCATAGTAATATCCCTTGAAAGCGGTCGATTTCATTCAAAAACCTGTGTTTTTTGAGTTTACAGTGTGATTTGAGAGTGTCTACTTCTTGTTCAAGGAATTAAAGTATCTCATCAGCAACCATTTCCTCTTTCAATCTCGAGTGTATTTGTTTCTAAGTCCGCCTTTAGTTTGCTAATCTGGGGGCATAATTTCCTTCTATTGTGATTTGATTGAAAAGGATCGATGTTACCAAAGGATGTTCTTTTGGCAATTGTTTGCTTGCATCGTTCCCACTCCATCAAAAATGTATAATGTCAACGCTCTTTTTAATTCTTGAAAGTTCTTTAGAGCTTTTCACTTTTGATCCCTGGAATGGATTTCATCCAGTCGTTTTTCATAACAAAGTTGATTGTATACGAAAAGACTCTTTGGAAAATTCCTTTATTAGAAGATGTATGACACCATCTTTGGGGGGGGGGGGGGGTGAACATTTTTGGAAAATAGTGTGTTCAGCCGGACTTTTCACGTTGTGGGAACGAACGAATCATAAAGATTATAACAAACTTATCATTAATTAACGTCTGATTAAATCGCTTAATTTGGCTCGAACGTTTTCTTTATCAAGGACAAATCGTTTCTTCTGAATCGGGCGGGCTAACATCAATGCAATGATTATCATTGTAGCTATCCTATATCATCGGACGAGGTTCGTTCTTTAGCTTTCTTGAGAAATTCGGGTTTTGCAATAACTCGTTTTCAATTACGATTTAAGCTCATTCATTGTCTATTGAACAGATTGGCGCCGGGGTTTTTATATACATATCAATTTCAAAACTGGACTTTGTTTTCTAAGCAATGACTTTATCAAGTTCCTTGTCTTCACGAGTTTTGTAAAGCTTAATCTAAGCCTTCTTTTGTTGTGACATTATGGAGATGGTTCTTGATGTGCACAAAGGCTCCTTTTTTCATTTCCGAAATCGTCATTGATTTAATCATTTACTTTGTTGAGTATATGATTAGATGATTTTAGCAAATCGATTTTGTATGACAATTTAAATCTCTTTAGCTTCTGCACAATCAATTTTTCCACCTTTGATGCATTAATTCAGATCCTTATTTATTCTTATCAAGTTCGCTGGAACTCTTTAAGGTCTTTAAACATCAACTGATTAGTCTTGGACGTTCATTGTTTGCTTCTTTGAAATGGGTTATTTTGATGTTCTAAAAACTTTTATTTTTAGTTTTGTATTCCTCAACATTTAACCTTTCAATTTATCAACTAACTCTTGTTTGATGGATTCCAAAAATTTTTTTCGGTTTTGATGTCATCTATTTCTCATTTTAGTTTTTGAGTTAAAGAAGCAAGCAAATCACGTTAGTGCTCAGATCATCAGTTGCCACCCCTGGTATCCTGTGCTCTTATCATAACATATATTCGATGAATCTATTGTGATATTGGAAGTTCCAACCCCCCTTATGGGGTTCCGGGTCAGATTTATGTCTATTTAATAGGTTCAAGTTGCTCAAGATGTTCGTTTTCTTTGGCAAACACATTATGTTGTCATTATTGATTTTGTACCTTATGCGGTTGGTCTCATCATCAAGATTGGTAAGAAATGTCAACTTGGATCTGGAGTTACTCTTGAAGTTGTGCCATTTACATATAATGTGCTTCCAATTTCTGTCTCGACTATTCATCAGTATCATCCTTCCAATCAGCTTGTTCTGCATTCAACTGAACTTCAGCTTCCTTTTGTTTACACAATAACATTTTTTCCTTGTGATAAGCTGCATCCTTTACTCGTTTCGGTTTTTGACATTCCCTGGATACATTGCCATTCTACCTTACGTTGTAACACTGAAATCCCAGGGACTTTGGCACAACCGGATAGTACCTACATTTTCCCTAGTCTCGCTGAGCAGCAGTTAATTTGCCCTCTTGATTATCATTACCCTAGTTCCTCTGTTAGTTTGGAGAATTGTCTGATTAGCTCGACTGGGTGTTTGATTGAAGTTTTCGAAGTTTGTTTTGGCTAGGTTAGTAGATTTTCTTATCGAGGGGGAGAGAAATTAAGGCCATGAGTTTGTCAATTAACTTTTCCTTTTCATTTCCTCATTTCAGTATCCGTAGCAGGTTCTGGATCATAAGTAGGAGAGAAGATTGTAACCAATTGTTTTTCCTCTATTTCTGTAGACTGTTGCGATTGTGGTGGAGGATTATTGAGTGTTTTGAGTTGGATGTTTGGATGATGGTTAAACTGGTTTTTGTTGAGCAACAAGTGCAAAGTGGATTAGCCGTACGTTGCTAGTCTTTCAGTTCATATCTCATTGACTTCATTCTGGTTTGTTTGCTTCCGAATGTCATAAAGCTTGTGATAGGAGACAGTTTAGCTTTGACTCTGCTTAACAAGTGTCATTAAACATTGCCATTCTGGTTGTAGTATGAGTAAGAACTGGACATTGACCTGATGCTTAGTTAAACATTAACATGATTTTGGGACAAGTCATTCATCATCTTGTAAAACCGGGTGTATCGATTCAAGTGATTCACCATTCGTGATTGTAAATTTTCCAAACTCCAATATAAATTAGTTTCAAGATCTTGAACATAATTGATTCACTTGTTTCAACTTTCAACTGGCTTTCACATTTCACTGCAATTCCGGGCAAGCATCAACTGTGGAGTAGATATCGTTATGATCCCTGTCAGGATGGATCTGAACGGCTTCAGCTTCAGCATTCATTGATCTTGTATGTTTTGTGAAGAAATTCTTATAGTTCTCAATACCTCTCTGTGTTGTTTCGAATCCTTCAGCAACTGGAACTGTTTTCTCAGCCCATTGATATATGTATGGTGGATTTTGGAGACTATAGTGGATGAGTTCACGGTTAGGTTTGGTGTCAATGTATCTCTTGATTCTGGACTTCCACTGAACGTAATTACCCGGTGCTAACATTGGTGGAGTTCTTTGCTAACCCCGCTTCCATGATAGCATTATGAAGAGCATTCGATGATTGAGTTTGCAAATTGGTATTTGAATTTGACATTTTGATGTTGTGAATGGATATCGGATCTTAAGTAGGTAAAGTGATTGTTGTTGTGGATTGAAATCAATTAACGTTCACGGGATTTTACAAGTCTTAGATTTAAACCGAGAAAAGAATCGTATCTTTCGCGGGATTTTACAAAATCAAGAAGAAACCGTAAAACAAAAATTAATTGATGTTGAAATCGTTGTTGTCGTCGAAGAACGTGAGCTTTTGTTGGCGAAAAATAAGCTTAAAACTATGAGCGGTGCACAAACGATTGACTTTTGAGGACTAACGGTTGAATTATATGAAATAAGGACTAACGGTGCAAGTTAGTTTCAACAAAGAGGTGTTATTAATCAAAGAAGGGTTAATGAAGAAAATCACTTGAAACTTAGGGACTGCATGTGCCATTTTTCAATACTTGTTAATTAATATTTCTGATTCCCTCCATTTTTTTTCTCATCTTTTTCGTTTTGAAAATTGTAGAAATAAGAACGACGATTGATTTGATCTTATGAACCGGTACGGTTATCGTCGGTGAAATCCGAATATACCACGTTGATCGAAAAGATGTCACGATCACGATGGTATAAGTCTTAAGTCCTGTAGATTAACGTCACTCGAAACCGAAAACCGTAAATTTGTTAAAACGTTTAAGTTTTTGTTAAAACTCGTTCGGTCCAAGTCGATTATCACTCGTTCGGTCCTATAGAAAAGAGCTCGTTCGGTCCTACAAAAATCTTGCTCGTTCGGTCCGTTATATTGTTACTCGTTCGACCCTTAGTTTTTTTCACTCGTTCGATCCTCGTTAGTTCGATGGTTTCACTAGTTCGATGGTCTCACTAGTTCGATGGTTTCACTAGTTCGATGGTCTCACTGAGTGTTGCTCGTTCGATCCTTGTTGATGTCACTCGTTCGATCCTTGCAATCTTACACTCGTTCGATCCTTGTGTATTTTACTCGTTCGATCCTTGTTACGTTTTCCACTCGTTCGGCTCTTTCAAGAAATACACTCGTTCGGTCCAATCTTAACTTTGCTCGTTCGGTGGTTATTCTTTTTGTATCACAAATGAGAGTCAAACGGAAACAAGCATGAGGCGAAGAGAAAGAGAAGAAGCAAAAACGTAAACAGTAAGAACAATAATTGTTTTATCAAATAGAAAATAACCAAAAAAATATGTGAAAAATAGAAAACGTTTTAAAACCAAAAGTTAAATGGATACACAAAAAATGAAACAAAATGGTTTTCTCTTTTTTTTAAAGAAACGTGTATGGGGAAAAAACAAAACGAAACAACAAAAATTAAAAACTTGGGTTTTGATGAAAACGTGAACGAAACAAAACAACAAAAAAAAATCATGAAACCCACCCGTGGCGAGTGATACCAAATGTTATCCCAAAAGCTTAATCCATTTCACAACAATAAGCTATACCAATAAGCAAAAAGTAGAAAAGAGATAAGGGAAAGTTGGAAGATTTATTAGAGAGAAACTAGAGATGGAAGATTACACACACACACAAACTATGCAAATGGTAACCAACACCCTCTCCATGTGTGGAGAGGGTTCTTTTATACCCTTGAGCCATAAGTGGCATGTGGGCTTTTCTACTTGGGCCGGGCTTGGCTAAACTTGGGCTTTGAGCCCGTAACACGGACAATATTAGATTACAATCCAAGCCTGTTGAACCCGACTAGCCTATTACTTAACAAGACTAATTACGACTAATAAGACCGATAACATTCTTGTTCGACTTATATAAAATTAAGACTAACATCATATCACACCAAGAGTCAGAAAGAAGCTTGAGTACCTAAAAAGGGAACAAAGGTTAGCAGTTGACTGTATTTTCATGTTAAATTTTATGAATACTTAACTATTTTGGAAGATCAGAGAACACTAACTGTTATACTTAACTTTTTTGTAGAAACTGGACTGTATTTCCAAGTGCTTATCAGCTATTGGAAGTCAGGTGTGGTGATTCAACATTTGGAGTTAACCTTGGTGAGAAAACATGTGCATGTAGGTTATGGCAATTAAGTGGTATTCCATGTATCCATGAAGTTGCTAGATACATGCATTTGAATAGGGATCCAGATGAGGGTGTTAGTTAGTGTTATTCATAAGAGTTGTGGTTCAAGACATATCAACATTTTATTAGACCAGTGTTAGGGACAAAAATGTGGAAAATAACTGATAATCATCCTCCTTGACCACCTATTGTGAGGAAAATGCCTGGGAGACCAAGGAAGGAAAGAATTAAGGCATCATCAGAAAACAACTCACAGGTTAGTAGAGTTGGTAGGGTTATGAGATGTTCTAACTGTCAAGGCATTAGACATAACAAGGCTAGCTGTAACAAAGAACCAGTACCTAAAGCTCCTATTCAAAGAAGATCACCAGGCAGAACAAGGCAATCTGTATTTGGAACTCATGCATCAGCAAGAGGTCGTGGCAGGGGTTCTAGAGGTGGAAGAGGTGCTAAAGGTGGAAGAAATGGAACTGCTAGTAGAGGTCAACATGTAATTTCAATTTAATTTGTGAATTTATTTTGTTTACACAAAAATTGTACATACATACACTGATACACAAAAATTGGATGCTTTATAGTTAATGGATGAGGATGAGATCGAAGAGAACTTGGAACATGATTATATGCAAGATTTGTTGGATGCAGAAAAGGATAATGTGTGGGAATCATATTCTAAACTTAAAAAATTATATGATGAACAAAGAGAACAACTTGGTGATGCTAGTATAGAAATTCAAGTCTATACTCAAGCTTTAAAAAAGGTAGAAGCTCAATTAGTTTACGCACCAGGAAACACAGCAACAATGGTATGAGGAAAAGCATGAGAATTTATTGAAAAATTGATTTAGATGATAAAACTGATGTGCTTACCTATCACTAAGCAACTATTAGCATAAAGCTGTAAAAGAAAAGAAGAACTAAAAACTACTTGATAATTTTCGAAAGTTCTTCTAAAGAGCCTTAGATATACTGCTAAATAGTCCAGATAGATACTAGGGACAAATCTGGACTGGTACGAGATCAAGTACATAATGGTGTCTTAAAGTCATTGAAAATGAAGTCTTTCAAAGTGTATTTAATAGTAGGTCAAGTGATATAGAAGATAGTCTTGTGCATGAAAGATTTGCAAATGTTGAAGGCATGCATGCATTTCCCCCTCTAATGACAGGAAATTATATGCCTTCAGGACCTGATAGAGAAGTAAATGATTCTATGTTCACATATGGTCCAAACAGTCTAAAACTAGTGAATCTGATACTCAAACCAGTAATTATGACTCTTGTGAGTCCAATTCTTGTGTAGAAACACTTAAATCTGTGCCTGAACCAGTTGTAGTTGAACCTAAAGTTGTTAGTCAACCTAAAGTTTGGTCTGATGCTCCTATCATTGAGGAGTATGAGTCAGACAGTAATGATGAATCTGTGATTCAACCTTCAAAAGAACAGGAAAAACCTAGTTTTGCTTTTGTTAATACTGTTAAGCATGTAAAAATGCCTAGAGAAACTGTTATAGAACAAAACACATATAGTCTAAGTCCTAAAGCTAACAAAAGAGACTGGAATGGATTAATGTCCAAAAGGTTGGGTTTGGGATATGGGTTTACAAAAAAGGCATGTTTTGTATGTGGCAGTTTTAGTCATCTTATTAGACATTGTGATTTTCATGAGAAAAGAATGGCTAAACAAGTTGAATTAAAAAAAAGAAGGGTAAGGGTACTGGTCAAGGAGAGAATAGACCAGTGTGGAACAATGTGCAAAGATTGAATCACAAAAACAAGTTTGTTCCCAACAACAGTACTAACTAGAACTGGTAGAATTCCAGTTAATACTGCTAGACGAAATCTCTCTAGTCAAGCAGCAACAACTAGTACTGCTAGGAATGCTAATACTGCAAGACCCATTATGAATGAAATCAGATGAAGAAATAATTTTTATAAGTCTCATGCACCTATCAGAAGGCCATTTAATAGAACAACAGCACCAAGAACAAAATTTTCAAATCAAAAGGTTAATACTGCTGAGGTAAAAGCAGTTAGTGTTGTTAGGGGCAAAAGGGAAATTGCTATTAAGCCCTCAGCATGTTGTAATTAGAGACCCAAAAGACATTACTAGAACAAATTCTCCAAATACAATGGTGGATCAAATTCTAGAAGATGTGTTAATTCTGAAGATCCACTAGGCAGACCCAAGCCCATGATGGCTTGGGTCCCTAAGAGAATCTAATTTCTCTTATTTGATGTGCAAGATAATCCACAAAGAGCTTTAAAGAAAAAAGGAATTGTTGATAGTGGATGTTCCAGGCACATGACTGGAAACAAGGCCTACCTTGCTGAATATCAAGACTATAATGGTGGCCCTGTTGCTTTTGGAGGTAGTAAAGGTTACATAACTGGTAAAGGTAAAATAAAAATAGGAAAGTTAGATTTTGAGGATGTGTGCTTTGTGAAAGAACTACAGCATTTCAATATCTTTTTAGTGTCACAGATGTGTGACAAGAAGAACAAGGTTCTCAAAAATGTTAAGGAAAAGTGTAAAGTTTTTAGGAAAAGTCACTCCACTCTTTAATTTTATGTTGGTGCCACACCAAGCACCTGAGGGTGAAGGTTCAGAACAACCCATTGAACCCCAACCAACACCCTCTCCTACTCAACCTATTTTAGGAGACCAACCTCTTGTGACTGCCACATCATCTAGCCATGACACTACCCAAGACTCTAGGGACTCTTTAGAGGGCACTAATAGGAGTGAAGGGGATCAGGTTCAGCCATCCCATGATAGTCCTCTTTTAGATGGTCCCACATCTGACAGAGTTGAGGGTGGCATAACCCTAGAGGAGTTATATGTTCTTTGCACTAACTTGTCAAACAGGGTTCTTGCTTTGGAAGCTTCCAAGGATGCTCAGGCTGCTGAAATCATTAAAATAAAGACAAGAATCAAGAAGCTAAAGAAGAAGAGTCACCTAGTCATCTCATACCATAGGGCATGGTTAAGGAGTGTGTCTCGGTTATCTATGAAGAGAAAGTTAGGAAGGAAGGAGTCTGTATCCAAACAGGGGAGGAAGAATGCCAAACCAAGACCAACTTTAGATGCCTTTAATGATCTTGATGTTGACTTAGCTCATGGCATGGCATATATGGATACAGAGGAAGCAGTGAATAAAAAGGGAGGAAGCACAGTTAGTACTGTTAGGACAGAAAAAGTTAGTACTGCTAGTGTAACTATTAATACTGCTGATCTTAAAATTAGTATTGTTGAACCTAGAACCCCACCTACAACAGCAAGTATATTCAATAATGAAGACGTCACTATGGCTCAAACTTTGATAAAGATGAAAGAAAAGAAAGCCAAGGAAAAAGGAGTGGCATTTAAATATGTTGAAGATTTTTCAAGATCATACTGATAGATATGGAAAACCTCATGACTATTACAGAGTTTTTAGAGCTGATGGAAGTTCAAGATATATCAAGACTTTCACTGAAATGGTTTCAAGGTTTGATAGATTGGACTTCATTGAGTTACATAGTCTAGTGATGAAGAGATTTGAAACATCAACTCCAGAAGGAATTGATCTAATTCTTTAGGGTAGTTTAATGACTATGTTTGAGGCGAATGCAGAAGATGATCTTTGGAAGAATCAAGAAGAATGGATTCTTAAGAGTTGTAATTTCATATCTTGGTGCTAGAAGATGGAACTGAGTTTTACATGCTAGCAGAAAGAAGGTATCCACTTACAAAGGAAACTCTTGAGAGGATGTTGGCTTTGAGATTGATAGCTGAATCTAAAAGTGAAGCTGTTTTTGATTTACTTAGATTCATTCAACAGAAATTGATGAATCTGGAAGCCATGATGGAAGTGAGAAGGATCTTTAAGTGTTGGTTTTATAACCACACAACAAATGGTCATGAGTTCACCATGTCTAATAGACATCAAGAACTGGCTAGTCCAGAGCAAACGGCTTCTGGTAAAGACTTCTCAAATCCATTAATGGCTGATAGTTTGCCAAAAACTATATGGTAATCAACTCACCATGATTCACAGTAAAGAGTTGGCTAGTCCAAAGCAAACGGCTCTTGGTAAAGAAATATCAAATCCGTTTATGACTGGTAGTTTGCCAAAAACTACAAAGCCAACTTAGTTGGTGTTGCTGTGTAGCTGTGTTGCTGAGATGCTAAGATGGTGACAAAAATTGGAAGCCAAAGAATGCTAAAGATGACAAAGTAACAAAAGAGTTCAAGTTCATCAAAGAACAGATTAAAGAGTAGCAGTGTGTTTGGATACATCCTCCTAGTGTTCAAAAAGCTCAAACTAAAGAAACATGAAGGTTAACAAGTAAACATCATGTTTAGGGGAGGATTGTTGGGTTTCAGAAGTTTCTACAACTTAGTGCTGCTACTTATACAAGTTACTACTGCTAGTTCTACTTAGTGCTGCTAATAAAGAATGCTAAAGATTCAAGAAAATAGACTAAGTAGTTATACTATCTTAAGTTTATAAATAGTTTTAGTACTAGCCAGTACATTATTAGTAACGTTAGATAGTATTAGTGCTGTTAGTAGTAAGTTAGTACTGCTAGTTAGTACTGTTAGGAGATATGCATGAGTTATTATAGGAATAGATATGCATTATCTCTTCACACATTTTGTAATCCCATTAGGGTTTTCCTTGGTGTATAAAAGGAACCCTTACGGCATTAGTTAGAGATATAAAAAGTCATATACAAGTTTCCAACAATCTTCATATTTTAAGTAATCTATAAGCTACAGATTAAGTAGAATTAAAGTTCTGTTTTATTCGTGTTCTTCTTAGCAATATAAGTTAGTTGTTCCCGCCTAGCTTATATATGTTCATAATCATTGTTTCTCCTATAGTTTATGTGGATCTATCCAGAAATTAGGCTACCACCCCTAACATTTAAAAGATCTATTCAGACTGGGATCTACAGGATTTTTATGACAACCATGTTTGAAATGAATTTTAATAAAGATTATATTTAAGACGATTCTTATATTTAAAATGATTTTAAAAAAAAACGACTTTCTTTATTGTTCAAAATGATTTTTTTAAAACAGTATTTAATTGGTTCTTTCGAGTAAAGTTGATTATTGGTATAAGAATTCTATCTTTCGTATTTATCATTATTCGATATGTGTTCCTTTTGTCTTGGTACGCTTTGTTGACTCGTTTGTTTGCGTTTCCTATCGGTATAGATATTCTATCATTTCTTTTAAGGATACTTATGTCATTTGATCCACATCTATTTGCATATGTGAAGTCCCTTATATGTTTTTTAGCCTTTGATTCTATATTCGTTTGCTACCCTATTCGATAAATTTGTAACCCTTAGAATTCGTTGATATACGTTTTATTCGACCAAGTCACTCTCCGTAGGGAGCACTGTGTTATTAAAAAAGAAGGATGGTTTATTTCAAATGTGCATAGACTATCGAGAGTTGCACAAGTTAACCACCAAGAATCTCTCCAGGATCGACGACTTGTTCAACCAGTTACAAGTTTCGCGTTATTTCTCTAAGATAGATATTTGTTCCGGCTACCATCAGTTAAGAGTACATGGAGAAGATATTCCCAAGACGGTATTTAGGACGATATATGTACACTTTAAGTTTACAATTATGCCTTTTGGGTTAACCAATGCACCAGCAGTTTTCATGGAGTTGATGAACCGGGTGTGCAAGCCGTATTTAGACAAGTTTTTCATTGTGTTTATCGATGATATCTTGATCTACTCGAAGTATAAGGAGGATCACGAGGTTCATTTGAAGTTGGTGTTGGAGCTGCTGAAGAAGGAGAAGTTGTTTGCCTCGTTTTCTAAGTATCAATTCTGGCTACAAGAAGTACGTTTTCTCAGACACGGGGTTAATAACAATGATATTTACGTGGACTCTAGTAAGACAGAAGCAATGAAGAATTAAAAATACCCTAAGACAACGTCAGAGATATGGTCATTTATGAGATTGGCAGGTTACCATCATTGTTTTCTTTTGTGAATTTTTCCAAGATTACTAAACCCTTTACTTCACTGAGGTAGAAGAATCAAAAGTAATAGTAGGGCGTAGACACAGAGGAATCTTTTTAGACTTTGAAAGATAATTTATGTAACGCACCAAAATTGTCATTGCCTAATGGAACCGAAGATTTATAGTTAATGTGATGCGTCGAAATTAAGAATTGGGATGTGTGTTCCTACAAAGAGACAAGGTGATTGCGTATGCCTCACGGCAATTAAAGATTCACGAGAAGATCTATACCACGTATGGTTTAGAGTTAGGTGCAATGGTCTTTACTCCTAAGATTTGGAAACATGTATGGGTGACCGAGTATGAACAAGGATATAACTACATATGTTGTTATGTGTTTTGACTTGCTCAAAGGTAAAGGCTGAATATTAAGAGACCATCAGGTTTGCTTCATCAACCAGAGATATCTTAGTGGAAATAGGAAAAAAACCACAATGGATTTTATCACTAAGTTGCCGAGGTCAAGTGGTGGATATGATACGATTTAGGTGATAGTCGATAGACTGACCAAGTCAACCTATTTTTCTGGTTATACGTGAAGATTATAATATTAGGAGGTTAACAAGGCTATATATTGATGAGATAGTAGCAAGGCATGGGGTGCATGGGTCGATCATCTCAGATCATGGGGGAAGATTTACTTCATAATTTTGGTAAACACTGCAGAAGGCATTGGGAACACGGTTAAACATGCGTACGACTTATCATCCTCAAACGAACGAACAAAGTGAGCGTACCATTCAGACTTTGAAGGATATGTTGAGAGCGTGCGTGATTGATTTTTGGTGGTAGTTAGGATACTCATCTACCCTTAACTGAGTTTTCTACAATAATAGTTATCATTTGGGTGTTTGATGTGCTTCATTTGAAGCGTTGTATGGAAGGAAGTGTAGGTCACCTGATCTTTTAGGATGAAATTGGAGAAATTTGGCCGATTGGACCAGAATTGGTACAAGAGACAACTAATAAGGTGATATTGATTAAAGAAAAGCTCAAGCGGCTAGAGATTGCCAAAAGAGCTATGTTGGCAATAGGTGTAAACATTTAGAGTTGAAGTTGGCAATAAAGTGATATTCGAAGTGTTGTCTTGGAAAGATGTAGTGCATTTTGGAAAGAAAGACATGTTAGCACCCAGATATGTGGGACCATTTGAGATCATTAAAAGGATCGGTCCTATGGCCTATTGATTAAGATTGTCTCAATAAATTTAGTAGTGTATTTGATGTGTTTTAAATTTAAAGGAGTATTGGACAGATGTAAATATGCATGTGCCTTTGGAAGAAATTAAGGTACACAAAACTCTTCATTTTGTTGAAGAACCTGTCAAGATTATCGTTCATGAGGTTAAAATTTTGAAGCGTAGTAGTATTTTGATAGTTAAAGTCTGTTAGGACTCGAAGCGAGGTCATGAGGATTTCATGAGAACTAATTATTCACACTTACTCTTTGAGCAAGTTATAGTTGGAAGTACTAATTAAAGTTGGGTACATAGGGTTACTCGTAGACCTTAGTGCACCCTTAAATGTTCTTATGTGGTTTTGTTAAAGTTATATATTGAGCAAACCTGAAGTCGAGCCGATTCTCCAAAAACGTTGAGTTTTGTAACAATACATAACGTAATTTTAAGACAGTTCTTGTTTGATGAATTGCGGGGTTGAGTTGTGGATCAAGTTGTTACACAACTTAAGGTTTTTGATGAATTTTCTCGAGGACGGCCGATGTTCATTTAGTTTGGATGTTCTATTCGCTTATAATTGTGTGAGTAAGAAAAATTGTTAGCAATTAAATTGATTAAATTTCGATTAGAGGTGAAAGCTAGAAGTACTTTAATGATGGGCATTCCTAATGAACATCAGTTAAAGTTTAACTCAATTAAGGATGCTAAGCTATTGATGGAAGCTGTAGAAAAGAGATTTGGTGGGAATGCAGCTACAAACGGCGGCGTCGCCGCAGCGAAATCTTTTTAAAGTGCACATCTATGAAAAACTTTACTGCTCCAAGCTCAGAGATGCTTGATCAAACATTTGATAGGCTTTAAAAGCTTGTGAGTCAGTTGGAGCTTTTTGGAGAAACGATTTCACAAGAAAATACTATGTGTCTCTCTCTCAAAGCATTAAGGAACGTTTTCACCTGAGGGGAACCGACATGTTTGTTGTGTGGAGGAATAAAACAGATTAGGATCAATGAACATGGATGATCTCCTACAACAACCTAAGGTGTAAAGAACAGAAGTCAAAGGGATGTCATAGCTAAAGTTTCAAGCACACAAACATGGCTTTAGTGTCCCCTTCAATAAACAGCAATAGTCAGCACTAAAGGAGTAGTTTTAGTACTGCTTAAGCAAGTTAATACTGCTAATAAGTTGATGCTGCTAATACTCAAGTTAATGCTATCTAATATTAACAACTTTAAGTGATGACTGTTATTTAGTGGCATTCCTTGCTAGTCAACCAAATAATCCTCAACTTACACATTAGGACTTGTAACAAATCCATCCAGATGATTTGGAAGAGATGGATTTGAGATGGCAAATGGCTATGTTGACTATAAGGGCTAGAAGGTTTTTTAAGAATACAGGTAGGAAGGTTACTATTAATGGCAATGAGTATGTTGGCTTTGATAAGTCCAAAGTGGAGTGCTATAACTGCCACAAGAAGGGATATTTTGCTAAAGAATGCAGAGCTCCAAGAAATCAAGACTACAAGAACAAGAAAAACACAAGAAGGACTGTGCCTGTAGAAACATCCACTTCTACAGCTTTGGTGTCATGTAATGGTCTTGGTGGGTATGACTGGAGTAATCAGGCAGAGGAAGGACCTAATTATGCACTCATGGCTTACTCATCTTTAAGTTCTGACTCAGAGGTATCTAACAATTCAAATTGTTCAAAACTTGTTGAAACAGTTGAAACACACTTAAAACCCTCAATCTATGAATCAAACTACATAAAGATTTTAATGAAATCAGATGGATATTGTTCTAGCTTATAAGTCAGGATTAGAGTTAGTAGAAGAGAAACTTGAAGTTTATAAGGCAAATGAGTCTATTTATTTACAAGATATAAAGGTCTTAAAATTTGAAATTGAATGTAAAGATATAGCTATCAGAGAGCTCAGGAAGAAGCTAGAAATAGCTCAAAAAGAAAAAGATGGAATTCAATTTAATGTAGACAAATTTAAAAATGCATCTAAAAGCTTAAACAAACTCATAGAAAGTCAGATTGTTGACAACTGCAAGAAAGGCTTAGGTTATAATGCAGTCCACCTACCCACACAGGAAAACATCATGCCTCCAACACATGACTTGTCCTTTTATGGTTTTAGATGAGTTTGTTAATAAGGCCTGTATTTAAGAACATAAGTGTGATGAAGAAGTGTCCAAAAAGGTAGTATACGGAAGATAATGATTATGCTCCAATATATTGAGAAAGATTAGGTGTCAAGATAGTAAGCAGAAGAAAATGTGTTCTCCCAAAATAAAAACCTGAGATGAAAATAGTTTAAGCCTAGTATTGCTAAGATGAGAGTTTGTCTAAAGCT
The DNA here is from genome assembly GCA_026074375.1 of Tanacetum coccineum. NCBI lineage: Eukaryota > Viridiplantae > Streptophyta > Magnoliopsida > Asterales > Asteraceae > Tanacetum > Tanacetum coccineum. The sequence continues at coordinate 58,974 of BQNB010021605.1, forward strand.
AAGTAACAAGACTAAAACCTCGCTGAGAAAACTCGTCTTAAACAAGTTGAGAAACATAGGTAAAACACTCACAGTCCAAGAGGCAATCAAAGAAATTGGAACACTATGATGTCTTAAAGACTAGGAAGCAATTTTAAGATGTTTAATAAGGCCTATTATGTATGTGAAAGTTTTGATCATTTGCAGGTTGATTGCAATTACCATCATAAACAGTTTCAAAAACAAAGGATGGTAAAACCTGTTTTGAATAATGCTCAAAGGGTGAATCATTAAAACTTTGCTAAAAATACTCACCCCTGTACTAAAAAGAACATGGTTCCAAGAGCAGTACTAATGAATTCTGGCTTAGTATTAGTTACTATTGCTAGACAAGTTAATGCTGCTCACACAAAAACAACAATGAATGTTGCTAGACCAAAGTCGTATCTTTCTAAAAAAGCACATTCAACTGTTAAGAGGCCCATTCACAAGAATACAACATTTAAAAACAGTAATTTTAATCAGAGGGTTAATACTGTTAAGGATAAAAATATTAATACTGTTAGGCCAAAAGCAGTAGTTAATGCTGCTAGGCCAAAAGCAGTAGTTAATGCTGTTAAGGGAAATAATGTTAATGCTGTTAAGGCCTCAGCTTGTTGGGTTTGGAAACCAAAGACTAAAGTTATAGACCATGTTTCTAAACATAACAGTGCATCAATCACCCTAAAGAAATTTGATTATATTGATGCATAAGGCAGATCCAAGTCAGTGATGGCTTAGGTCCCCAAAAGAAACCGATTTTCTTATCAAATGTGCAAGGCAATCCACACATGGATTTACAGGATCAAGGAGTGATTGATACTGGATGATCAAGGCATATGACAGGGAACATGTCCTATCTTACAAACTATGAAGAGATAGATGGAGGATATGTTGCTTTTGGAAGGAACCCCAAAGGAGGGAAAATCATAAGAAAAGGTACCATTAAAACTGGTAATCTAGATTTTGAAAATATGTATTTTGTGAGAGAGTTAAAGTTTAATCTCTTTAGTTTCTCACAAATGTATGATAAAAAGAATAGTATTCTTTTTAACGACACTGAATGTATTGTTTTATCTCCAAACTTTAAGTTAATTGATGAAAGTCAAGTTTTACTTAGAGTTCCTTGAAAGAACAATATGTTTAGTGTTGATTTAAAGAACATAGTTCCTAAAATAGGTTTAACTTGCCTTTTTGAAAAAGCCATGTCTGATGAATCTAAACATTAGCATAGAAGGCTAGGTCATTTAAATTTTAAAACTATGAATAAATTGGTTAAGGGAAATCTTGTAAGAGGTTTACCTTCCAAACTTTTTGAAAATGATAAAAACCTGTGTTGCTTGTCAAAAGGGAAAGCAGCACAGAGCCTCTTGTAACTCCAAGACAGAGAACTCAATTATTCTTCCTTTACATTTGTTGCATATAGACTTGTTTGGTCAAACATTTGTAAAAAGTCCTATGAAGAAAATGTATTGCCTAGTTATCACATATGATTTCAGTAGGTTTACATGGGTTTTCTCTCTAGCTACTAAGGATGAGACAAGTTGCATTCTTAAGTCTTTTATAACTGGGATAGAAAATATAGTAGATCACAAGGTTAAGGTGATTAGATGTGATAATGGGACTGAGTTCAAAAACAAAGAGATGAATCAGTTTTGTGAGATAAAGGGTATTTTGAGACAAAATAGTGTAGCTAGAACTCCTCAACAAAATGGAGTTGCTGAGAGGAGAAATATGACATTAATTGAGGCTGCTAGGACTATGCTAGCTGATTCTAAGTTGCCAACTACTTTTTTAGCAGAAGCAGTTAATACTGCTTGCTATGTGCAAAATAGAGTGTTAGTAGTTAAGCCTCATAACAAGACACCATATGAACTTTTTCATGGTAGAATACCAACTTTAAGTTTTATGAGACCATTTGGGTGTCATGTTACCATTCTTAATACTATAGATCACTTAGGCAAATTTGATGGTAAGGCAGATGAAGGTTTCTTTGTTGGATACTCAATCAATAGTAAAACATTTAGAGTATTCAACAATAGAACTAGGATAGTTGAAGAGAACCTGCATGTCTAGTTTAGTGAGAATACACCTAATATTGCAGGAAGTGGACCAAATTGGCTTTTTGATATCGATGCACTAACAAAGTCAATGAATTATAAGCCAATTGTTGTAGGAAATCAGTCTAATAGTAATGCAGGTACAAAAGCATGTGATGATGCAGGTAAAAGCTAGAATGAAGATAGTACCTGGTAAAGATTACATTATGTTACCATTATGGACTATTGATCCACCATTCTCTTAAAGTTTAAAGAGTTCTTCTAACGCTGGATTCAAACCTTTAGGAGATGATGAAAAGAAGGTTATTGAAGAACCAGGAAAAGAAGGTGGTGATCCAAGTAAAGAGGATGAAAGAGATGATCAAGAGAAGGATGCTAGTGTTAACAGCACTAACAATGTTAATGTTGCTTTCACAAATGAAGTTAATGCTATTGGTAGAAAAGCAAGCATTAAACTTCCAGATGAACCAAATATGCCTGCTTTGGAAGATATTGTCTATTCAGATGATGATGAAGATGTTGGTGCAGAGGCTAACATGAACAATTTGGATGCATTTATGCCTGTCAGTCCTATTCCAACTACAAGAGTACACAAAGATCATCCAGTTGAACAAATTATTGGAGACTTGAATTCAACACCTCAAACAAGAAGAATGATAAAGAATTTGGAAGAACATGGTTTTTTTAGTTTAGTTTAGCAAAGAAAAAAGCATAAAGACTTTCAAAATTGCTTGTTTGCTTGCTTCTTATCACAAGTAGAACCTAAGAAGGTAATCCAAGCATTGCAGGATACAATCTGGATAGAAGCTATGCAGGATGAGCTTCTATAATTTCAATTACAAAAGGTTTGGACCTTGGTGGATTTAACTAATGGCAAAAGGGCCATAGGACAATAATGGGTCTTTCAGGAATAAAAAGGATAAAAGAGGAATTGTGATTAAAAATAAAGCAAGATTGGTTGCTCAAGGGTACACACAAGAAGAAGGGATTGACTATGATGAAGTCTTGCCTTGTTGCAAGAAATTGAAGCAATTATGGCTACTTTTTTTAGCCTATGCAATCATTTAATGACTTCGTGGTTGTTTCCAGATGGATGTCAAGAGTGCTTTTCTTTATGGTAAGATTGAAAAGGAAGTCTATGTATGTCAACCACCAGGATTTTGAAGAATCCCAGACTTTCACTGACAGGAGTATATAAAGTAGAAAGACTTATTGGACAACATCTGCTCTCAATGCTGGTATGAAAACCTTGTTAACTTATTTGTTAGACAATGAGTTTTAGAGAGGAAAGATAGAAAAAACTTTGTTTATCAGAAGGGACAAGGTAATATTCTGTTAGTTCAAGTGTATGTAGATGATATCATTTTTGGCTCTACAAAGAAGTCATTATGCACTGAGTTTGAGAAAATGATGCATAAGAAGTTTCAGATAAGTTCTATGGGTGAACTCACATTATTCTTAGGGCTGCAAGTAAAGTAGAAGAAGGATGGGATTTTTATCAGTCAAGACAAGTATGTAACTAAGATTTTGAAGAAATTTAGTTTTACCGATGTAAAGACAGCAAGCACACCTATGGAAACTCAAAAGCTTTTGCTCAATGATGAAGATGGTGAAGAAGTGGATGTTTATTTATATAGTTTAATGATTGGTTCATTGATGTATCTTACTTCTTCAAGACCTGATATTATGTTTGCAGTGTGTGCCTGTGCAAGATACCAAGTCAACCCAAAGATTTCACATCTTCATGCTGTAAAAAGGATCTTTAGGTACTTAAAAGGTCAACCAAAATTGGGTCTTTGGTATCCAAAATATTCACCTCTTGATTTGGTAGCATACACTGATAGTGATTATGCTGGAGCAAGCTTGGATAGGAAGTTTATAACAGGAGGTTGACAATTTCTTAGAAGTAGATTGATTTCATGGCAGTGCAAGAAACAGACTGTGGTTGCAAATTCCACAACAGAAGTTGAATATGTAGCCGATTCAAGTTGCTATGGACAAGTGCTTTGGATTCAGAATCAATTACTTGATTATGGGTATAATTTCTTGCATACTAAAATCTTTATTGATAATAATAGTACTATTTACATAATTAAAAATCATGTTTTCATTAAAAAACAAAGCATATAGAGATTAGACATCACTTTATTAGGGATTACAATGAAACGAAGTTGATTCAAATGGTTAAAATTCATACTGACAAGAATGTTGCAGATTTACTTACAAAAGCTTTTGATGTAAGTAGATTTCAATATTTGATTGCTAGTATTGGAATGCTAAATCCTTTAAATCTTTTATGTCTTTATGTTTTTGTAGAATTTTGTATGAATTAGTAATGTTATTCATGTCATTAAAAGTTTCTGCTGTTAAGTATAATTAGTGCTGTTAGTTATACTTAATACTACTAAGTAATGCTGTTAGTTATACTTAATACTGTTGGTATAATTAACATTGTGAAAATTGTGAGAAAAAGAATTAAGAGAGTTGGTGAGAATAAAAACAAAAAGAGAGATGTGTGGAATAAAAACAAACAGAGAGTTTTGGTGAGTAAAAGAATTAAGAGAATTTATGAGTTGAAAAACAGAAAGAGAGAATTGCGAGTAAAAAGAATTAAGAGAAATCAAAAACAGACAAAGAGTTTTTATGAGCAAAAATGTTAATTTGATGATGGAAAAGCTAATTAGAATGAAATTGGAGTTAATGCTGGTGATTCAAAGTTAATGCTGCTAGGCATAAACTTACTGCTGCTAGGCATAAACTTACTGCTGTTGGGGAAAGTTAATGCTGCTAGGCATAACTTACAACTGCTGGTGAATGTTAATGATGTTAAGGGTAGTTTCATAAATACTTCGATTAAGGGTTTCATTCACTCTTTTAATCGATTTCATTCAATCATATACTCTCTAATCACAAACCCTAACTCAATTTCATCATTCATCATCAAAACCCAACACAATAACGACCCTACAATTTGCTGATACTCACAATTTA
>BQNB010021606.1:7501-28422 GCA_026074375.1 Tanacetum coccineum
TGCTGTTATCTATATTCCTACTAGATGAATCGTAGTGCCACTTTTGAGAGTGGTCAGCTATCGTTTGGATTGCTGTTAAAGCTTAGGCAAATGTCATGCCAGGAATTGGCCCCTGCGAGTTAAGCAATTGGCGGTTCATAGTGCCTATTGTATAAGATGTTCACCTTCTGATGGCTATTGATGTCGTGAGTTAGGAATTTGAAAAGCAATTCATTGTACCTTTCCCAGGCTTGGTATAATGTTTCATCTCCTTCCTGCTTGAAGTTACGGATTTCATCAAGCTGCTTAGCGGTCTTGGATGGTGGACAGTACCTTTGGATAAAGGCCTTTTTAAGGAGATCCCAGGAATCAACGGTTCCCATGGATAGTCTGTCCACCCACCTTTTAGCGGCTCCAGTGAGTGTGATGGAGAAAACACGTAGCATAATTGCACGTGTGTTACTCCTGGAATGTTGAACAAGCTGATGATGTTTAGAATCCGCTCCACATGCTCGTGAGCATCGTCAGTTTGTTCCCGGAAAAGGTGTCTTCCCGCAATTCTCGCATGAATTGGCTCTTAATTTCGAAGTTCACATTGCCTGCAATTTCTGGTTTAACCACACCCGGTGCCTAGTTCCCTTGAGTCAATGCCAGGTATTGCTCCATGATGAGGTTATCGATCTCTCCCTCAGCCACTATGTTTCCTAAAAACAAAAATTAGTACTGAAATAAAACAAATAAATACAAGAAATCAAACTGTAACTACTTTTTAGCTCCCCGGCAACGGCGCCAAAAACTTGATGCGTTATTTGTTTTAAATAATTTTACAAGTTTTAAATTTATAAAACTCGTCTACCAATGTCTACACGCACTAACGGGCAGAGAACCCGGTCGTATGTAATGTAGGACTTGGTAAATCCGAGGTCGTCCCAAGAGCTAAGTTTAAATAGTTTTAGTTTGATTATGTCACAAGTAGAAAGTGGTTTTGAATATATTTTGAAAACGTACAGGAAGGTAAATGCGAAAAGTAAATGATTTGAGAACAGTCAGGGGGAAAGGCGTGCTAACCTAGTTATTTCTTACTAATGTTATGATCTGCATTTCCTGTGCAATGTTTAAGGATCATTTTATTAGTGGTTCTAATATCAACCGACCCGAATTGGCATTTAAAGTCTGCCTTATACTTCCTGTGATCCCGAATCCCTCGCAAGTCACAAAGGTAGGGCATCCAAGTTGTAGTGATTAAACCAACAATATCTTAAGTCTGTATATAACTATGATAGATTTAAAAACCTCTCATAAAAGAGTTCCTAAGCTTTTTAAGTACTTAATGTGATAAAGGCGGTAATTTGGTTAATTCCTACACTAGGGATAGATGCCAACTTATCCTAGTACCCTACTAATTCTAAGTTCAACATGTTCGCCTAATAAGAGAACTAACAGGATCTAAACCACCCTCAATACTACCAAAACTCAGGGATCAATGAAAGACTATAAGGATATACAATAAAGCGATAATTAAACATGAAACATTCAACATAACGACAGTAAATTCATAACTAGGCCAACACTAGAAGTGCTTAGCCGCTTATGGCAACAATACAGCAAGAGTAAATGAAAGTAATCATGGATTGAATCATCATTAGTCTTACAATATGTGTTTATGAATGATTAAATACAAAATTAAGTGAAGTGACTTCTCCCTTGGACTTCTGGTGGAATTCTTTGACCTATGGAAGCTTGGTTCGGCCCCTGATATTGTGGTGGAAGGGGTTATATTGAATGTGCAGAATGAGGGCTCTATTCATAAGTTTTGTTTTGGTTACGCCGTAACTGATGTAGAAGGTTACGGCGTAATCATACTGATGTGGACTTCCATAATCCAAGCTTAAAATAGGTTACGGCGTAATCATAACGCCATGGTTATGCCATAATGGTGACTAGGAAACGTCATCCTTCTTCAACATGGCAAGTTACGACATAATGGTAATGTCATTGGTACGCAGTAACTATGGTGATGACTCATTCCTTCATTAATCTTGGTTACGGCGTAACTCCTACGGGGTGGTTACGTCGTAATTGGCCTTAAAGTTTTTATACGCTTATTTTCCACGTCTAAATCCCGCGTCTCTTGCTCTAATGCTTGTGTTCTTCCTATAAACGAAATATGAAGTTATTAAGTATCATTTCCAGGCATTTATACAATAATTACAAGCATTTTGATAGGGATTTTGATACTAAAATGTATTAACTATTTGATGTTATCATAGCTCCTAGTGTGGAAACAAGAATGAGATATTTCATTGCTAAGAATTCACTAATAAGAGCTCATATAAATAGCTATGGTCATCTATTCAATCCTCCCAATTTTGATTTTGTAAGAAATTCTGCGATTCTGAAACAATCATCTTGGAATTTCGGATTTCTAGGAGTAACCCAGAATTGCTAACAGTATGGAACCCAATCAAAAGTTGGGGATTCAGATTTTTGTAAAGTGTTTTCTTTTTCTTTTTGTGCAGATTGTAGAAATTTTTCTTTGGTATTTAGACTTAGGGTGTTCCAAACACATGACTGGACACCGTGATAAGCTCATCAATTTTGTTTCCAAGTTTATCGGTACGGTCTGATTCGGCAACGATCATTTTGCAGCTATTATGGGATACAGAGATCTACAGATGGGGAATATTCTTATTTCACGTGTTTACTACGTTGAAGGACTTGGTTATAATCTCTTCTCTGTTGGGCAATTTTGTGATTCGGATCTCGAAGTAGCTTTCAGAAAACACACTTGTTTTGTACGTAACTTGGAAGGTGTTGATCTACTTTCGGGATCTCGTGGTTCTAATCTTTATACAATCTCAATGGCGGATATGATGAAGTCTTCTCCAATTTGTCTACTCTCCAAAGCTTCAAAGAAAAAATCTTGGTTGTGGCACTGTCGTTTGTCTCATTTGAACTTCAGCATCATTAATCAGCTTGATAAACAAGGTCTTGTCAAAGGGTTACCCAAATTGAAGTATACTAAAGATCACTTGTGTTCAGCATGTCAAAATGGGAAAAAGCAAGAAGGAATCCCATCCACACAAGCCTGAACCAAGTACAAATGAGAAACTTCAAATGCTGCATATGGATTTGTGTGGACCGATGCGGGTGGCAAGTGGAAAAGTATATTCTTGTCATAGTAGATGATTACTCTCGGTTTACTTGGGTGATGTTTTTGAGAACAAAAGATGAAGCTCCAGAAATTATTATCAAATTTTTGAAGCAAGCTCAAGTCAGTCTTAAAGCAACAGTAAGATATCTTCGTACCGACAACGGCACTGAATTTATCAATCAGACACTACGAAATTATACGAAAGAGGTTGGAATTACTCATACCACATCCACTGCACGTACTCCACAACAAAACGGTGTAGTTAAAAGGCGAAACCACACGTTGGTAGAGGCTGCAAGAACCATGGTTATTTTCTCCAAATCTATGTTATTTCTATGGGCTGAAGTTGTTGCTAATGCATGTTATACTCAAAACCGCTCCCTTATCCATACCCGGTATAATAATACTCCATATAAACTGCTCAAAGATCGTAAACCTGAACTCAAGTATCTACATGTTTTTGGTGCTTTATGTTATCTAACAAATGACTTTAAGGATCTTGGGAAATTACAGCCTAAAGCAGACATTGGAATCTTCATTGGTTACTCACCATCCAAAAAGGCATATCGGATCTACAACAAAAGGACCAAACTAATAATGGAAACAATGAACGTACAATTTGATGAACTTACTCAAATGGCTTCTGAACAACACGGTTCAGGACCCGAACATCAAGGGTTGACTTCTAGACACATTAGTTCAGGACTCGTGATTAACCAGGCTGCTTCAACATCAGCTACACCTCCTATAAAGAATGATTGGGAGTTGCTATTTCAACCAATGTTTGATGAATACTTCAAACCTCCAAGTGTTGTATCTACAACAATTTTCGCTGCCACTCTACCTCCACCAGATACAGCCAGAGCGTCTTCCTCTACCACCATTGCTCAAGATGCTCCCTCTCTAAGTACTATACAAAACAATGAAACAACATCTCCTCTAATCAATTCTACAAATGTTGAAGAACCAAATAATGAAGAAGTAGCAGAGTTTGACAGTGACACATTTACAAATCCATTTGCTCCTCTAGAAACCAGTTCAGCTGATTCATCATCAAGGATTGTAGGCACTTCAAACATGCACACCTTCCAACAACATTAAATCAACACCAAAAGATGGACAAAGGATCATCCGTTAGTGACAATCATCTGCAATTCATCCAAACGTGTTTCAACAAGATGTCAACTTGATACTAATGCCTTATGGTGCTATTTTCACGCCTTCTTAACAAAAGTTGAGCCCAAGAATTATAAAGAAGCCATGATGGAATCCAGCTGGATTGAAGCCATGCAAGAAGAAATTCATGAGTTTGAACGACTTGAAGTGTGGGAATTAGTACCAAGACCATCCAATGTGATGCTCATCAACCTAAAGTGGATCTTAAAAGTAAAACTTGATGAATATGGTTGGGTACTGAAAAACAAGGTTGATAACGTTAAATAGTTGATACTTTTTGGTATAAAAATCCCTATCAAAATGCTTGTAATTATTGTATAAATTCCTGAAAATGATACTTAATCACTTTATATTTCGTTTATAGGAAGAAAACGAGCATTTGAGCAAGAGACGTGGGATTTGGACGTAGAAATCAAGCAAATGAAGGTTTTCAAGGCCAGTTACAGCGTAACCGCCCCACAGGAGTTACACTGTAACCACACTAATGAAGAAATGAGTCAGCATCCATTGTTACGGCATAATCATTATGTTACGCTTACGTCATAACCAGCCTCGTTGAAGATGGATGACTTATCCTAGTCATAGTTATGGCGTAACATGGACTACTCAATTACGTCGTAACATATTTTAAGCCTATATCCGCAAAGCCCACATCAGCATGGTTACGCCGTAACACAACTCACTAGTTACAGCGTAACCAATTTGAAAACTATAAATAGAGACCTCATTCAGCACATTCGACATCAGTCTTTCCACCACAGTTCCAAGAGGCGATCCAAACCTTTTTAAGTTGAAGAATTCTACCAGAAGTCCAAGGGAGAAATCACTACACTTAATTTTGTATTTAACCATTAATAAACATATTTTGTAAGACTAATGATGATTCAATCGATGACTCCTTTCATTTACTCTTGTTGTATTGCTACCATGAGTGGCTAAGTACTTCTAGTGCTGGCCTAATTATGAATCTATTGCTGTTATGATTGTTTCTCGTTTATTTATTATTTGACTTAGATATCCTATATGCCTGTCTTTGATCCCCGAGTTTTGGTAGTACAAATGGTTGTTTAGATCCTATTGATTCTTTTATTAGGCTGACTTGTTGAACTTAGGATCAGCAGGGTACTTAGAGAGGTTAGCATTTATCCTTAGTGTAGGAATTAATCTGATTACTGCCTAAATCACATCAAATACTTAAAAAGATCAGGAACTCTTTCAGAGAGAGTTAATAATCTATCTAGGTTATAGACAGATCTTTAGGATAGCTAGAATTTAATCACAACAAAGTTAGATGCTCTGCCCTCATGATCTTAGGGGAATTGGGATCACAGAGTAAGTATAGGATAGACCTCAAATGCTAATTCGGGTGTGCTAATATTAGAACCACTAATAAAACGATATCTAGACATTGCAATAGGAAACATGTCATAGCAGTAATAACAAAATAACTAGGTTAGCATGCTTTTCTCCCTGATTGTTCTCAAAACATTTACTTTTCACATTTATTTTCCTGTCAAGATTTCAAAACAATCAAAAACCATTTTTAACCTTGTAACACTTTTCAAATTAAAACTAATACAACTTAGTTCTTGGGACGACCTCAGATTTACCTAGTCCTGCACTACATATGACCAGGTTCTCTGCCCGTTAGTGCGTGTAGACATCGGTAGACGAGTTTTATAAATTTGAAACTTGTAAAATTATTTAAAGCAATTTATGCATCTAGTTTTTGGTGCCGCTGTCGGGAGCTAAAATTAGTTGTAATTTGATTTTTTATATTTACTCATTTCTATTTCCGTACTAATCTTTAAATTTTCAAGAAACATGATGGGTGACGTTGACATCGATACTCTCACTATAGATCAATACCTAACGTTGACTCAAGGAAACCAAGCACCGGGCATGGTTAAATCTGAAGTTGGAGAAATGAAGGAAAAAGACATCGAAGACATGATTATTGCCGAATACATGAAGTACGAAGCAAAGATGAAAAGGCAGTCCTAAAGGAATGTGATTCGTATGATAATATATATATAATAATATAGAAAAATAATCAACCAATTACCTTTAGCCAAGGATTGGTTAAGAATCCTCAAATTAAAATATATATGTGTCCGGAAGTTTGATTTCCCGGGTCGTTAAGTCACAACGAGGCGTGAATGGAAAGTCGAATGACGATTTGACAGAGCATGCTTGAATGGAATGATGATTTGATTGATCTTTCTATTTCTATGATTAAAAATGCAAAAACAAATAAATTAAACCTAAAAACGAAAGCAATATAACTTAAAACCTAAAACGGGTACGAAAAACGAGGGTCAAAAACCTAAATTACACAATTTAAACCCTAGAATGAATTTTTCACTTTCAATGTGTTCTAAGTGACTAAAAATGAAGTTTAAAAAAACTAGATCGAAAACGGAGTTGATTAAGGCTAAAAACGAGTCAAAACAAGAACGGGATCGAATCCCGTTCTTTAAAAAGTGAAACTTTGCAAAAATGACCCTACATATGTAAATTTATTTTTCCTAGAAAATACACAATAAAAGAAAATTTTAAAAAAAAGATTTGTATTTTTCTGATTATTATTTTATTTTTTATGAATTTTTTAAGATTTTAAACAAAATAAATTATAAAAAATACGAAACGATTTTATAAAAATTTGAAAATTTTGCAAAAATTAAAATAAGCTGAGACAATCCTAGGAAAAATAGAATGAAGTTTCCAGCTTATCTCAATAAACTGGAATAAGCCCGAAAAGGCTTATAAGCTTAAAGACCAAAATGGCTTTATAAATTTGATAAACAAACACTCTACCGGATGAGCTATTGTAGCACAGCGGTAGAGTGTGTCTTTATAAAGGGTAGAGGGTGTGAGGTCTCAGGTTCGAGCCATGCTCACCTGAGACTTCCACTTTCCCCTTTTATTTTTTATTTTTTTTCAATTTTTTTTTTTTACAAACTTATAAAGCACATGGGAATGAACATTTTTTATAACTGGGGCTTTTTATAAAACTTAACAAATAAGCTAGAAAATGCTGAATTAAAGTGACAGAACACTTACTTCAACTTAAGGCACAAATGGCTATTTCTTGTTTGGCTCTTATGAACAAATAAGCAAAGAAAGTGGGAAAATAAGCAAGCTCAGGTTAATATCTATACTAAATAAGCATTAAGCAAGCTAAATAAAAACAAATAAATAAGCAAATAAATAGGGAAATTAAGCAACAATAGGAGCAGACTACACTATACCTAGTCCTAAGGGACACTTAAACAGTTAAGCTACTGGGGGATATATAAGCTAAGGGAAGGAATAAGCTAACTATCTTAAGGCATAATGGGTACTTTAACCTAATAAGCTAGAGCATACACAATTAAGCTAAATACATCAGACAGAAAAACCATAAAACTAAAATAAGCTATAAGTTGTTAACAAGTGAAACACAGCCTAGGGACACTCTATTTGGCTTATTTTTAAGCCACTTAGAGTGTACTTTGAGACTCAAGGCTTATAGGGCTCATATAATGGCTTATTGGCTTTCTAGAAAAACAAAGTACACAAGATATGAAAAACAAATAAGTCATTAAAAAGAGCTCAACATTACAGTTTGCACCAGGGCACTCACTCTTTAATCCAAAACAGCATTATGAATGGGACTGTTTAAGCTTTATTTAAGCTATTTATGGATCTCAATTAGGGAAAGAGGCTTATAAGAGCTTATGAGACATGGTCAACATAGCTATAATAATCTACAAAGAAATTTGGATTTGAAAATAAGCTAAGCTGAGAAACAAGGTAAAGAAAATAGAAAAGGGAGAGTTACTCCGCATATGCTGAGATTTTACTAAATAAAGGGGCAAAAGGCCAATTTCAGGCTTATGAACAAATTGGAAAAAAAGAGCTTTAAATCTATGTTAAGCTAATAACAGAATTAGTATGGACACAATGAGTTTATATGATTCAAATTAAAACTTTAAAAAACGTAAAGAGAGCTTATGAGAACTTAACTGCTGAAAACTATAATATGGAAAGATATTAAAACTTAGGACAGATTATGGGCTTAACCTCGGAGAAGACCAATGCTATCTACAGCATTTCAAAAATTAATCAAGACAAGGGGAAAATAATCCTCAAAAAGCAATTAATCAATTAATCATTAATTTCAACTTATTAACAAAAACCATAAACTTGGGCAATTTATAGAAAATAACTTAAAACTATATTTTAACTCTTAAAAACTTTTTAAAACTGACTTAACTAACTTAAGATTGAATGTTGAGACTGGCTAGATAACCCAAAGTGGTTTTTCACCACTTTTGACCCATTTTGGGTCCTTAACCCAAACACCCCTTAAAAAGCGGTTTTTGCATTTTTAGGCTAAAATAGACGGCAATTTGCATCAAACTAAAGTAAATAGGCATAGTTAAGACTCATTAAGCACAATTAAGTCAAAAATAAGCATTGGATTAAGATGAGTTTAAATAAGCAGGTATATGACAAATTTTGCATAAAAATTGAATTTCATTAATTTGAAAATTACAAAGACTTGGAAAAATGTAAATGACAGATAAATATAAAGACTAAAAACATAAAATTAAACACATTAAAAATTTATTAATCTACTCCTCTTTTCTTTTCTTTTTTTCTTTCAATGTGTGCTTCTTTTATTTTATAGCTGCCAAGGTTGTGTTTGTTGTGCTTTCTTTGTGAGAGGCTTCAAAGTCTCAATCTCAACCATCCATTTAGCTTGCTGCCCCATTCCAATGATCTTGGCCATTGATTAGTGTTTTGGCGCCCATATGTAGCCACGGATTGCCAAGGTGGCAAGGTATCATGTAATGGGGGTTTTAGTGGAGTGGGGTTAAGGGTTTGATCTCTAGTATAATGGGTGTTGCAGGGTAAAAGCATGGAAGGAGTCCCGTGAATGCTTGAACCTATTTTCCAACAAAATATGAAGATACAGATATCAACTCCTTTCACCATGATAATAGGAGTGTTTTAGACTATCCGCATCAATTTGACGATTCCAAAATCAATGCCTATTATAATTTACCATTGTTACTCCCTTGCTTCAAACCTGTCCAACCACATACCGTATATAGGCATGAGCTCCTTGAAAAGGACACTGATTACATATTAGATGACGAATCAGAAATGAGAGACTAGAAATTGATTAATCATACGAAGGGCGATAAACCCTTTACACCTAAACCTTGACCTGAAGATGAAGAATTAAACTCTGACGAAGACCTTGATGACTGGTTAAAAACAAAAATAAAGAGACACGTGTGCGGGTAAGACAAGGAGGACGAGGAGGATGCACTGGTCACCATTCTCAAATCACTAGTTGGTGAATGTAAGGAAGTTTACGCCAATAAGGGTGCACAAATAGAAACATCTTCAGATAAGACTAATGAAGTCTAGAGGGTTTCTTTTGTTGTGGATGATGACATTCAAAATGAAGAAGGGGGCATTTTAGGAGCCTTACCGTGCCAGCTACCGCTTAAAGAATTAAACCAAGGGAGTTTCACTCTTCCCTGCACTATTGGTAGTCTTAATTTATATGCCGTGGTAGATTTAGGAGCTAGCCTTAATATCATGCTGATGACATCAAATAACGTCACTTTTATAACATCATTTATCTCTTGATTCTTACCCACTTTGTATAATTATTGCATGAATTGGTACTTAATTGCTTAAATTTGTTTTTTCAGTAATTATGGAGTACTTAATTGCTTAAAAGACACGCATTTTAGAGCATAAACAAAGAGTTTGAGAAAGTCTACTGATTTAACAGCAAATACGCCGTATTATTCTAGACCTATACAACGTATCCAGGACTTTGGCAAATCAAAAGACCATTGCCTGACTTTGAAGAATACGTTGTATCCACATCAAAGATACGCCGTATATAATACTTTGGTCAACGAAGAAGAACCAACTGGTTTTACATCAATACACCGTATCCATCAAGAAGATACGGTGTATCCGTGCCTACAGTTCACAGATAACAACGAAGGATTGAAGACATAATACGCTATATCTAGGAGCCTCTATACACCGTATCCAAGGTTTATTATACATCAAGATTCTAAAAGATATCAACCGCGGTCCTTACTCTAAGAAATCCCCAATACGCCGTATCCTACATCGCCCGATATGACGTATCGACCAGTTTCTAGACTCTATAAATACAAAAGGCTAAACTTAATTTTAGGTATGCAAGTGAAGCCCTAAACTACTAGGTCGACCAAGAGACGAATAAAAGAGCACAAAAGGTCAGAAAAGAGCCTCAAGATCATAGGAAAACTCTTATAATCTTCACGCAACCAAATACGCGTTCGATTAAGGTTTCTTTTCTTTAATCGTTCATATATGAAACCGTGTGTATTTTACAATAACTATCGGCTGATACCTTTGGATATCAGCCATGTTTATGAAGATTTAATGTTTGGTTTGTTTATCTCGATTGCTTAATTTATCGTTGATTGTTGATTATGTTTATCAATTTATACTTATTTACGTGCTTAAGTATGTGAACTATCATTCAACTGAGTCTAGTCCTACATATTTAATGCGCTGCAAATTTGGTGTTATTTGGGCATAGGCTAAGAGTTTAGGATAGCTCTTCATACTACAACTTATATATCTAGAATCATAGGATCACAAATATTGACCTATCTTCACCAATAGTTTAGTGAGCTTAGTTGGACTAGCAGGTGACCCTGGGATCAACAAGTACGTTCTTAGTCAATTGGTAAAGACTCGAACAGTAGAATACTAGTATATAAAGAGCCGTTAAGCAGTAAGTGGGTAAAGTCCTGATAGGCCAGGGTTTAACAAGATCACCATTTCTTTAATCCCTAAGATAGATTATAATCAACAAAAAGGATGCTTTATGCAGATGCGTTTAATTGTGATAGGATTAGCATGTCTAGGTCTTAGGAAGAAGTACCGCCTAAGTCTAGGAATTATATGCCGCCTCACGATAAGCACTCATTGCACCAAATAAGCAAACTTGCGTTTTAGCATATTATTCATGGTTGATATGTTTTCCTTACATTAGTGTTTGACCGCTCCTCTATCGTTTGTTCATCTTCTTGTGTGTGTTTATTACTTTACTTGTCATCAAAACCTTAGGTTAGATAACTAAACCTCGTGCCAGTCTCTCAAGTTGAAAACACCCTTTGCATTATTACAGTCTTTTGTAATATTCTGAGTTGAATACTGAATACGGTGTATTCAATTTATTAGATACGTCGTATAAATTTTTTTCAAACCAATACAGCGTATTCGACTCTATCATCAATACGGCGTATTCAGTTTATTGAATATGGCGTATTAATCTATTTGACCATTTTCTTTCCTAGCAAATTTATTACATTTAAAATGGACGACCCCAACATTACTATAGAGGAGTATATCAGGCTTGAAGAAGAAAAAGCTCATAGGAGTGGTAAGGTGTATAACTGGGAAACTGCTACATTAGGTAAGATCTGGTATGATGAAGACATTTACGACCTCAGATCTGTTGAAACTGAATTCCCAGCTATAGTCTTTATGATACGTTAACATCTGAAATAGCGCTCTTATGTGAACCCATGGTAAGTCCTCTTAACGACAATCAAATTGACTTTAGAATATCATTTGATGAATCTGACAATGAAGATTACACGGTAATTTATGACAAAAATTCATTTTCCTATAAAATAATTTCTGTCAACGATTTGAAAACAGATTTAAAAAATGATAATGATAAAGTCAATATGCCTTCGTTTCCATCACCCGAGCCAACGGTCAATTATTTTAATGATTTAGACATCTTTAAATATTTTGAGAAAGATTTCCCAGCCATTGCCTACAATGATGCTCTAACATCTAAGTTAGATTTCTCTGAACCTATTGTATGTCGTCAACATATCGATAAATTTGATGAAATATCTTTGTCCGAATGTGATGGTAAGGAACAAAATGTTATATACTTTAATGATCTATTTTCTTTTAACGTAATTTATCCTGATGATTTATCAGATAAGGACAACGATAATGATAAAATCGATATTGAACACTCTTCGGGGGATTTTGTAACACCCTGATATTTGATATAGCAATGGAAGCTAAATTGGGGGTATTACTTCATGAATCAACAGTCATAATCATAGAAAACGACTCAAAAGAGACGTTTTGGAAAATTTAGTTATCATTTAATAATATATCAGAGTTTTACAAAAGAGGTCCCAAAGTACATTGAAAATATAAAGTTTGAATGATAACAAGTTTAGATGTCCTCAAGTCCAATGCCACTCCGTGCAATAGGTTGCAAAATTACCTGAGATAAACATGCTAAAAAGGTCAACGCAAAGGTTGAGCAAAATTCACAAGTTTAAAATGTAATAATTGAATACAAGTCAATGTAATAGTAATAATTGCAACATATACAATTATCATAGTAAACAATATTATATTATTGCACTAAGCTCATGACACCGAAGCCTTAAGTAAATGTTATTCATAAGTTATTGCCACAAGCGGGTGCATTGCCAAACACCCGGAGTTCCTCAAATGAAATGCGTCCGCTGGCCATGTATGTACCAGACTCTAGACGGGGAAGTTCAGTCCCAATAGATTTATTCATGTCATTCGCGCTTACTTCACAAAGTAATTAACAGTTCATGATAGTCGGGCCTTATGTCAAATGGAGGTACTTAGGCAATAATATATCAGGATAGCATACAATTTAAAATACTTGTATTCATAGTTTATAGCATGTATCTCCCCACAGGATTTAGAAAACATGTAAAGGTGGGACTATAAACTCACCTTGATAAGGTAGTTGATTGATGTTAAAAGTGACTCAAATGGAAATATACGGCTTTGTCACGCAACCTGGGGTAATATGTCAAGTCTTAGTTTGATTGTTTCAAAACTTTATTTCATAAAGTTTAACGTAAATGATTTTGGTTTATTAGTTTGTGAAAACATCGTATCACTGTTTGGGCTATCATAATCCAGAGGTCATGTAGTAAACGTTTGAGGAGCTAGGACACTTTAAGTTATAAATCCAGCAACTCGTCAAAACGTCTACCCAAATGAAAGCCCCTCACATGAAATTCCCTAGTAACATGATACGTTATAGTTTAAATGATAGGATTTTATCTTTTTAAGTTTCTTTAAAAGATAGTGGATTATAAATTATGTTAAATATATAACATAATTATTTTATAGTGTTTCGATCGATGAATAAAACGACAAATGTGTCGGGTTTTAATAAAATCGAGTCTTATAATATTTAAATATATTTTTATAATTAATATAAAAATATTACGTTTTATACCTTTGATAATATAAAAATGACAATATATACCCTTGGTATATATTAATTTATATTTTTAAGCCTTTAATTATATTTTTAAAATATTAAACCTTTAACTTTGGAAATTGGTAAAACAGGCCCCTGTGGTTTACCTTTGGAGTACTTATACTTTTGGCCCAAAAATTATATAAGTTTTAATATTTAAAATATATACCCCTTTGCATGGTTCGAATTGCATTTCTAGTCCATAATCCATAATCTTTGTATTGTTAATCTCGAAATCGATTTGCAGCTTATAGCTTATTACTATAAGCTAAAATAAGTAAGTTTTACGAGCTCGAAGCTTATGAGCTTAAATATCCAAAATGGGCACGTTTGGTTTAGAAACAATAACCCGATGGGTTAGGGCTTTTAGGATTAGTTTTAATGATTATAAAAGTGATAAGTAAGTTTATAGAAATAGCTTATTACAACAGCTTATGGCTTATAGCTTATTAGGTTTACGAAAAGAGCTTTTAGGGTTTTAAGAGTTTATCCCATGCAATCAAAAAGGTACATAGGAGCTTATTAGGGTAGGAATAAGCTCAAGCTAGCTTATTTAGGGTTTCGAATAGATTAGGGTTCTAAATGGGTCGAATTAGGGTATGGTTTGTTTTGAGAGTTTCAAAAGAGTTTTAATCTTGCACAAATGGTTATAACAAGTTTATACACATAATCTAAAATGTATTAAGAGTTTGTTAAACAAGTAGAAAGCTTACTAGCACACGAATGGGTGAAAATGGGTCGAAATAAGCAAATACAACCCGAAATTTTTTAGGAGATGAATCAAGATCTTCTTTCTTCTTAAACTTGGCTTAGTCTTTCTCTTTTCTCTTCCTTAGCTTGGCTAGATCATAGTTTTAAGGTATGTGTTAAGTTTTGAAGGTGTGATTATTTTAGGTTTATATAGGGTGTCCAAAACTTGAAGGCCAAGTTGGAGTGGAGTAATGGCCAAGGAGTACTAAGAGTGGTGGACAAGGGATACTAGAATGACTAACATAAGCTAGGAAGTAGCATGGAGAGGTATAAAAAGGTTAGAGGGTTTCGGTTATCAAAGGAGGTGACAAGTAGGTTACTTGGGGTGCAAGTTGGCTAGGTGGTAACAAGGAGGTGATGGTGGTGCTTAGCAAGGTAGTAGACATAGTGGTGAAAAGGTGTGGTAAGTGGTAACTTGCTTAGAACTAGGTTTGAACTAGTTTAGGGGGTTATGGGTCATTAGGGTTTTTTGGGTTAGGGTTTATGGTTTAGAACGAGCTAGGGTTTAAGTTAGGGAAGGAAAAAGTGTTTAAATGTTGTGCATTGAGTGCTTGTAAGTTGTGCTTGAAAGATGGTACGAAATCCCTTAAGAATTGGAAGGAAAATGGTAAATTTGAATGATATGCATAATCAGATTGTACATTGTGCTCCACGGAGTTATACATTAGTTTTGGAGGGAAAAACATATTCAAAAGTTATGCATTGTACACTTGTACACATGCCTTGAAAGCTTGTATATTTTTTTGTATGTAAACATTACATATAGTTAGGGTTTTGTTATAAACGTTAATGTTTAAAATCCGTTTTGGTATAACGTTATGGAAAGTACGTTAAATAGATAATGTATGGATTTTAGAACATATTACTTGACATATTAGAATGTTTACTTGACATAAACGTTGATGGAATTGGTATTGGTGGTTGCGTGAGCTCGTTTACTTTGGTTATGTAAGTTACGTTACATAATGGATGAAATAAAAACAAAAATTATTCTCGTAGAAATGGTTTTATCTAATTTATAGATGGAAATTACACTGAGGAAAATTGCATCTAATTTAATAGATGGATAATTACATAGAGGAAAATTGTGGGTTGTTATAGTCTCCCAACCTTAAAAGAAATCTTGTCTCGAGATTTAGTTGGATGTTGGATTGATGTTTGAAAACAGATGTGGATACTTGGCACGAATTTGATCTTCGCGTTCCCACGTAAATTATGGTCCTCTTTTAGAGTTCCATCTTACTTTAACTATAGCGATAAGACTTCGTTTTAGTTGTTTGACTTCTTGGTCCATGATCTCTATAGGTTCTTCCACAAAGTTGAGTTTGTCATCAATCCAAAGCTCTTTCATTGGAATGATGAGGGATTCGTCAGATAGACATTTCTTTAAATTAGAAACGTGAAAGGTATTGTGGACATTACTGAGTTCTTCAGGAAGCTCAAGTGTGTATGCCACTAGGCTAACCCTTTTAAGGATCTTAAATGGTCTAATGTACCGGGGGTTAAGCTTACCTCGCTTTCTGAATCGGATGACACCTTTTCGAGGTGACACTTTTAACATAACATGATCTCCAACTTGGAATTCCAAAGGCTTTCGACTTATATTGGCATAACTCCTTTGCCGATCTCTTGCAGCTTGCAAGCATTGTCGGATTTGAACTATCTTTTCAATGGTTTCATGGATTATATCTGGTCCCGTAAGTTGGACATCTCCAACTTCGGCACATCAAACAGGTGATCAGCACTTTCGACCATAAAGTACCTCGAATGGTGATGCCTTAATATTGGCATGGTAACTGTTATTGTAGGAAAATTCTACCAGTGGTAAGTGTCTCTCCCATCCTTTTCTAAAATCTATAACACAACTCGAAGCATATCTTTGAGTGTTTAGATGGTTCTTTCACTTTGTCCATCAGTCTGGGGATGATATGCCATACTCATGTCTATTTGAGTACCCAAAGCACTCTGCATTGATTGCCAGAATCTGGATGTGAAATAACTGTCATGATTCGAGATGATGGATATTGGCACTCCATGCCATGAAACTATCTCCTTTATATACAACCTTGTAAGGGTTTCCATACTATCTGTCTCTCTGGTAGGGATGAAATATGTTGATTTGGTAAGGCGGTTTACAATTACCTAAATTGTGTCTGTCCACTTGATGTTTTGGGTAGTTTTATAACGAAGTCCATTGTTATTCTTTCCTATTTCCATGTAGGAATATCTGGTTGTATCAGTAAGCCGTATGGCTTCTGACATTCTGCTTTAACTCTAGAGCATGTCAAACACTTGCCGACATATTTAGCGATGATCGCCTTCATGTTAGGCCACCAATAGAGTTTCTTTAGATCCTGATACATCTTGTCGGAACCTGGGTGGATGGAATATTTTGATTTATGGGATTCATGCATGATTAAGTCCCTCAAACCACTAAAGAATGGTAACCAACTTCGATTCTTGATACATCAGGTTCCATCAGGACATACTTCAAATGCTTTGTCCATTCCTCATAGGTTCTTAGCTTCGATGTTCTCTTCTTTGATTGCCTCGGTTTGGGCTTTGAGGATTTGTGATGGTAATTTTGGGTGCAGATTCATGACTAATGCCCTGACTCAGAGTGGTTTGATTTGTTCCTTCCGGCTTAAGGCATCTGCTACAACATTTGCCTTCCTAGGATGGTAGCGAATCTCACAATCATAATCTGTGAGAAATTCTAACCAATGGCGTTGCCTCATGTTCAAATCTTTCTGATGAACGATATGTTGAAGGCTTTTATGGTCAGTGAACACAGTACACTTTGTGCCATACAGATAGTGTCTCCAAATTTTAAGAGCGAACACTACTGCTCCTAATTCGAGGTCGTGTAGAGTATAGTTCTCTTCACGAGACTTGAGTTGTCGGGATGCATATGCAATAACTTTTTCTTTTTGCATTAACACCGCTCTTAGACCTTGGAGTGATGCATCACAGTAAATGACAAAGTCATCGTTTCCTTCTGGTAATGCTAAGATTGGAGCTTCACATAATTTTTGTTTTAGCAGTGGGAAGGCTGACTCTTGGTTTTCTCCCCAGATATACTTCTTGTTTTTTTGGGTTAATTCAGTCAAAGACTTTGCAATCTTCGAAAAATCTTTGATAAATCTCTGATAGTAGCCGGTGAGTCCTAAGAATTGGCGTACTCCTGTGGGTGTGGTAGGAGATGCCCAATTCTTAATTGCTTCAATCTTGGCGGGGTCAACGTGAATTCCTTGACTGTTAATTACGTGCCTAAGAAATTACACGATACTGATCCAAAAATCACATTTGGAAAAATTGGCATACAATTTCTCCTTTTTGAGTAATTCCAGTATTATTCTCAGGTGATCTGCATGTTCTTCTTTGTTACGGGAGTAGATAGGAATATCATCAATAAACACTATCACAAATTTATCCAAGTATGGTTTACACACACGGTTCATGAGGTCTATGAATACAGCAGGTGCGTTAGTTAAACCAAATGGCATCACTTAGAATTTGTAATGTCCATATCTCATTTTGAAATCAGTCTTGGGAATATCTTCGTCCCTGACTCTCAATTAGTGATAGCCTGATCTCAAGTCAATCTTTGAGTAAGTACTCGAACCTTGAAGCTGGTCGAATAAATCATCGATCATGGGTAATGGGTAACGATTCTTTACGGTAAGTTTATTTAGCTCTCGGTAATCGATACACATTCTGAAAGATCCATCTTTCTTTTTAACAAATAAGACAGGAGCTCCCCAAGGCGAAGTACTTAGTCGGATAAAACCTCGGTCTGCTAACTCTTGTAGTTGGTCAGATAGTTCTTGTATTTCTAAAGGAGCTAATCTGTAAGGTGCTCGGGCTACTGGTGCCGCTCCTGGCATTAAATCGATTTGAAACTCTACTTAGGGAATCGGAGGAAGGCCGGATAGGTCTTCAATAAAAAACTTCTGGAAATTCTCTAACTAATGGTATATCTTCTAGTCGTCTTTCGTCTGACTTCTTCTCCATTACTTGGGCTACGAAAATTTGACATCGCTTGGATATATACTTTTTGGTTTTAATACAGGATATGAGGCTTAGTCAGGTTTTACTTTGATCACCTTGGATGATCAAAGTTTCATCGTCGATTGGGATGTGGACGACTTTCTCGTCACATATAATTCTAGCATGGTACCTGGATAACCAATCCATACCAATGACGACGTCAAAACTATCGAGCTTAATCGGCATAAGGTCAATTTCGAAGGGTTGGTTTAGCAAGATCAGAGTGCAACCCTGGATAACAGTATTAGTGCCTACTAGGTTTCCATCGGCCATTTTAATGTCATAGGTAGTATCTAGTGTAATTGGTGGGATATTAAGCATAGAAGCAGGAGATATGGATACAAAACTTTTATTATCTCCTGAATCAAATAATACTCTAGCTAAATGTTGGTTTAGAAAGAACGTACCCGTTACTACGTTCGGGTCTTGGTGAGCATTCTTGTCCCTCAGCAAGTATGCTCTTCCATGGGCACTTTTGTTTGCCTTTGGGCACTGGTTTCTGTAATGCCCTTTCTCTCCACAATCATGACAAGTTACTGACACTGGTTGCAGGTTGCTTCCAGTGGCTGGCCCTTTGTTTCTACAATTCCTGGTCAAATGACCCACCTTGTTGCAAGTCCGACACTTGACAGTGCAAGGTCCTTGTGATGCAAGTTGCATTTCTTACACAAAGGAAGGTTTCCATCATACCTATTATTTTCAGTTGGAGTGACAGCATAAGCCCTGACGGTTTCTTGCCTTCTATTCTGTTGTTGTTGGTGATCATTGTTGCGGTTGCTATTGTTTTTGTTATGGTTGTTCTGGTAGTTGTTGTTATTGAAGGTTCTTGTATCATCAAACTTTCGTTTGTGATCATTGGTTCCTTGCATAGAATTGTGCTTTGTTACTTGATCTATTAACCTCTAGGTTATGGTAATGGCTTCCTCTAAAGTTTGAGGCTTTGAAGCGGTAACATTTCCTTCAATACTTTGGGGCAATCCCCCGATGAAGACTTCCATAACTTTATCAGAATTTGGTACCATAGTTGGACATAAGACTGCTAACTCCTGGAATCTTCTAACATAATTCTTGATATCAGTCCCTTTTACAGTCAAATTGTAAAATTTATCTTCCTTTTTCTTGACCTTGTTTCGGGGATAATACTTCTTTATTAAGAGCTTCTTAAATTCGGACCAATTGATCTTGTAAGCTTCCTCTATTCCAATAGACTAGGCGAATGAATTCCACCAGGATAAAGCTTCTTCAGTTAGAGTACCAGTATCAAATTTCACTTTGCAGTCCTCGGTACAGTTGCTATAGGAAAATACCAATTCAGTTCGTTCAAACCAGCGGATGAGGCCAACAGTGTCTTCCGTACCTTTAAAATTGAAAGGTTGGCAGCTCATAAACTCTTTGTAGCTACATTTTCTTGCTACAGGAGTTTCACCTTGTCCGGTGTTCCTATTGGTATTGTCAGTATTTTCCATGTTAACAGCTTGTGCTTTCCAGACTGCAAGCAACACTATCATCAACAAGTATTCCTAATGCGGCCTGAGTCATGGCTATTCTCAGATGTTGATGTCCCTCTGTTGGGAGCCATTCTATTAACATTATAAGACAACCAAAATAAGAATCCTGATAATGATATAGTCAAATCACAAGTCTTTGTATATTAATTAAAATTTTCATACATTGTCATATTGAAATCATTTAATATAGATACTTATTTGATACAAGTCTTAACAAAGAAATACACATCCTTTGATATTACATTACAGGATATAACAGAAAATGATTGGAATCCTATGACTTCCATGATATTGACACATCTTACAAGTATCTGAGTGGCTCATGGGTTTCTGGGGACTGTTCACTTCCAGTGGTCATGGTATGACCATAACGAGTTATCTAATTCAGTGAAGAATAGAGCACATCCAAGGGGAAGTCTGGTGTATTGATCTAACCGGTGATGAAGATCCTACTGATGAAGATGGAGATAATGGAATGGATGATCTAACAGGAGGCTCAGTGTCTCTAGGTGGTGTAGGTGGGATCATATGTTCAATATCTTGAGCATTAATCATATCCGAATACAAAGGTTCGAGAAAACCTGGTGGTAAGAGAGCCATAGTAACCTGGATACATAAAGATACGATACATGAATAACCTTAACACAGGGTATAGGATAGACAACCACGACATACATAAATCGGTATCATGAAACAGCAAAGTATAATGGAATCACAACTTTATTATGTCATAAACAACTTGTCCACATATTTTACATAACCAAAATTTGACAAGTGTCGTTATTTATGCCACACATCCCATGGTTGGATTCTAAACAAAAGCTGTAAATGACAAGAATCTTGTCACACCCCCAAATTTCACTGTAGCGGAAGACTGGATTTGGGATGGTGACTTCATGGCGTGAAGAGGACTTGATACGAGAGATAGACCTCTACATGCCAATAT
>BQNB010021606.1:31844-46224 GCA_026074375.1 Tanacetum coccineum
CCAATACGGCAAAATACTGGGAGTATATCCGTTGATGTAAATAATAAAATCTTAAATTATTTCCCTTCCCCCTTTTTGTCTTATAAATACTACCTTGTTTCTTTCAAATCTTAAATCCCAAAAAAAATATTTCAAATGGCATGTTCGCTTCCTCATACTGACTTCGAAGTCGAAGCCTTGGTACAAAGATTAATTAACGAAGACAAGGGTCGTCAGGATGCGCTTTTGGAGTTAGCCTTTTGGTTTGAAGATTCATGCGCTGTCAGAGACGATCTTAGAAAAGCCTATGAGAAATGCAATGATATTCCTCGAGAGAGTTGTGCTTTGATTGGCACTTTCTTAAAAGAAAGTTCTAAAAATGATCACAAGCTGCATCTTTCTATGTATGGGAAGGCGTCATGGCTAGAGAAACACATAGGTACTAAGTTGGCTTGGCTCCAGGAAAAGTACTCCCACCATACACATGAAAGTATAGGTTGTTCGTCATCACAAGCTAATTGCTCTCTTACAGAGAAAGAGTTACATCAACTATGTATGGATCAAGAAGCTCTAAGAGAAATGTTGGAAGAAGAGGCCATGAACAAAAAAGCATAAGAGAAGAAAATTAGGCAAAAACAAGCTGAAGATGACAAATTCTTTTTAGAATTTGGGGTAGTGAGATATGACTCAGAGTACAAGTCATCGGATTAACGATTTGAGAACTGCTGTGACCATGTTGTTGTACTGCCTTGAATAAAACATTGTTGCCTTAAACTATGTACTCGTATTTTCGCCTTAGTAACATAACCTTTTTTTTTCTAGTAGTCTGGCAAGTTCTAATAAATGCATATGCCTTCTGTAGTATCACAACATTTTGTAAAAAAAAATTGTTTCGTAACAATTGTCTTGCCACAGTGTTATAAAGTGCTTGAGTATACATTTTGAATGAAACAATTGAGTGATTATGGCTACTGTCTCCACACAGTATTATAAAGTGTTTGCGTGATAATTCTGAATTGAATAATTGAGTGAACATGATTATTGTCCCTCTATAGTATCATAAAGTGGTTTATAGATAGTGTTATCAATTTGTAAACTTTTTTTAAAATTCCCAAAATAATTATTTTATGAGATTAAATAGCAATTCAAATTTTTTTTGGGGATTGATTTTACCTTAAGGGTTTGAGATTTTAATTTTTATGGGGAATCGCAATCCTTCTAAGTCGAAAACTTTCGTCCTGAATTCAAGTTGTCGTATTCGCGGTGTGGGTTAAGAAAAGACGAAAGTGGCGAGTGGGGCTCTAACGGCTAGTAATGTGGCGAACCGTTATCTCCACTCTATATATAATTTGTCAATTTCTCACATTTGTCAAAACATAAGATAAGTCTTAAATTTTTCATTCTTCCTTCGGTTAAAATGTCGTATCTCGTTCCCCTGATCGCGGTTGTGTTTGTTGTGGTGGTTGGTAGTTATTTGGCGAGTGTTCTACGAGAAGAGGATCACCAGTACATCATTGTAATACTAGGGCTTATTATGCCACTCGTCATGGTGGCGATTGGCGTGGAAGTTTTCTGGAAAAAGTAGCTTTCGCCAGTAGGCGAGCGGGTTGTATTACCGTTTTGTTCTTGGGCATTTTAATTAATCCTATTCTGAATCCTCTAGGAAAAATCATCGAACGTTTCATCTTTAACTTTGTTTCGTTTATGTAGGATTGAATCCTCATGATGTATCTTTGATGAATCGCAGTCTTTCATAGTTGCTTTGAGTATTGTCTTTAATGTGATGAATGAGTAAAATGTGTACGCGTTCAACCTTTTGTTATTACGTCGAATACTATTGAGCATATCTCTGTCGACCTAACTTATACATAGTTGATCAGGCTATGTATACTTTAGGTTTACATTGACATCCCCTTTTTCCTTTAGTTATCTGTTTGTGATTGTAAGCATAGTCGGTACTGAGACCAGTAGTGTATATAAATCGTCGCGTCTTCCAAGCATCAGATGAATGATGTTATGTTATATGTCAATTTGTGGTTTATTATTTCTTCGCCACTTTCTACCATACACGTGGTCCTCTGAAAGTTTTTGTCCACTTTGTGTGTTTATCTTACTACGTGCATATCGTTTCATATGTTGACGTGTATTATCTATTTGCTCGTAAAATTATAATCTCAGCGTATAAGTCATTCCGAATAATTACTTTTGTTGTAAGTTCAGGGTTTGATCGTAATTGCTCTTGCTAGTCATGACTATGCCCATCATGAATATTTTAAATCAATATTCCTTACAAACTCCTACCTACTACGCCGCCCCTTTTCCTATATCTTTCAAATTTCACTTTACTCACTCCTCATCTCAAATTATCGCCCACTTCACCATATCAAGTTTTTCATCTCCTTCCTCGAAGTTACCGGATACCAAACATCATGGGATTTCCAATTGAGATCTTCACTCCCGTCATGATCATAATTGTCATATCGCTCATTTTGCTTGTCTACCCGATGTGTTTCTTCTCACGCGGCGATGTAACTGTTATTTTAGCGTTTTACATCTTTGTCATATTTCCTATGCTTTGTATCTTACTGTATTATGAACAGAAGTATTATGGATTTATTTGAATAAGATTTCGTGTTTGGTATTTTATTGCTCTATCGTTCCCGTTATAACCATGTATATCTTACATTGGTAGGTATCTCATTCCGCGTCTTGTCGAGGTTATTACCTGGTAAGCCTTTAGACGCATTTTGTATTTCCATTTTCATTGAAAAGGCGTTCATTTATTGTGAATGAAAAGAATTTCGGGCTGACAGAATGTCGAATGGTGCAAGAAAGAATTGAATCTGGTGGGGGTTACTGTTTCTTGTCTGAAGCACGATGTGTAGGTCTTTCAAAATGATCCTTCAAGTTTCATAGTGTTCATCGGAAATAGCTTCCCTATTTCTGTTTTCCGAGCACATGATTGTATTCTTCATTTGTTGGGCAATAGGTATACTTGTTTTGCACTGAGCAGTATTTTCAATAGCGTCATTTCATTGGCGTATTAAGATGTTCTTCATATGGTTTCAAAAAAAATATCAAATATATGGTTTCTCCTATACTAGGTAAATGCACTCAGAAAGCATTTTAGGACAAAATTATTACTTTATTCATTATATTATGAAAGCAAAGTACAAGTTTTCATCAATTTCTCTGCTTAGGTGTCTCTTCGTAAACCGGGATACAATGTTATAGCGAGTCTGGCTGTTTTGCTTATAGGCCTAGGTGGGCTAAAATTGTCTGAATCTGATCATGATCCTCAGCGCATCTGTCCTAGGCATCAGCTACCCTTATCTGCAATAACGCGATCTCATTCTCTGCAGCTGCGAGAGAATCCTGCAATTCGGATATTAGAAGCTCTTTGTCTTCGGTGTCTGCATGAAGAGTGTCAATTTCCACATCTATGTCCTCTAGTCTGGCCGTCACATCTTCTGGGTTGAGTTCTGATGTCTCAGATGCTGGTTTACCGTCAGAGAAGGTAGTGGCATTTGGGTAAAATGGCAATGATGGTGATCTACTTCTCTTTCGAGATGGTCCAGGTATTTGTGAGATTAGTGTAGGAACATTGTGGTTATTTATTTCTTGGGAGAGTTCATGCCCTGTATTAGGGGTCAAAGTTAATTCTAGTTCAGGTAATTGGGTTGCCTGAGAGGTTGACGAGTTAAGTCTTTTTGGAATGGAGTGTTCCGTGGCGGCCTCCTGTTCTGGGGAGTTGTTAGGTACGTTGCTGGAAAGTGATTAAGACATTTCTTGGTTACGCCCTGCATATGATAGAATGGAATTTCTACTTCTTATTTTCTGTATTTGGGTAAAGATTAACTTATGGGTGCCATCTAATTTTAAGATAAGATTCATTGTATGCTTTGAATGGTTATGCGCACTAGTTTAGGGTAGGGATTTCTAGAGGGTATGTCTAGGAGTGTTGGATTCAAGCATTGATAGGTTTCTTGTTCCTTTTGGGAAATTTACTCGCAATTATTAGTGGTATCCTTATTTTAAGACCTAAGCCAGTGACCGGAAAGTGTGGTAGGGTTTCGGACAATAGATGCATATCCGTAGAGTTCATATTATTCTTGGCTCAGGAGCTGACGTAAACCTTCATGCTACCGGTTTCTTTTTGCAACCTTGACTGTTATTTGCGGTTATCGTCTCTTACTTTTACCGAGCGTGTTTTAATGAATTTGTTGTTCATGTTCCCAAATTATGCGACATTCGTCAATTATTGGTGTACTCAAGCGGCGCATGCTTTTTGGTAGATTTTTATATACTTTGAAATACTTTTAAGTGTATGCCGACATAGTAAATTGTAGTATATGTATCTCACAAAGGTCGCTATAAGGAATCCTCGCGTAGTGAAGTAGCGAGTGGGTGATTAACAAAGTATCCCGAAGCGTTTATGTAAGTAACCCTCATAAAATGAGATAGTAAAGATGTAATTACTGATAAAATCCATAATATTATGTAAGTGTAGTGTGATATTGGTTATAGGGTAAATTATTTGGTGAGAGTCATGGTAGTTTCCTTGCACTAGGATGATACAAATGAGTAATCCATAGGATGTGTTTCTCCAGGATGGTGAATGATAGTGTGTAGTCTAATGAAACATGTTTTCCATGACGGACAAGTGGTAATTTAGTTATTTAATGATATCGTGCCAAGCAGTTGTTAACTTAGGAAGTAAATAGTAATAGATAGTGCATATGCTATTCTGATATGTCTTTAAGAGCTAGTTATAGTCTAGAGTTACTAATGCAACCTAGTTCTCCATAACCAAGTGCTCACACCCCTAAATTTCACGACTGGATTTAGGATGGTGACTTCATGGCGTAAAGAGGACTTGATACGAGAGATAGACCTCTACATGCCAATATACCAATGCAGACTCCTTATATTCCGTAGGATAGAACACCTGAGAAAAACATTGCTAAAGTGTCAACATAAAGTTGGTGAGTTCATAGGTTTGGTTATTTGATAAGAGTGATGAACCACAAGATTTATAACCATAGCATGAAATATAGTAATCCTATATATCACAATGAAAAGTATTTACTATAGTCTAAGCTCATGACACCGAAGCGTTAACATGTATCATCATAGATAAGCCCGTGCAGATGTTCAACCCGCAACATCCGTAACTGACTCAAATGAAACTGTGTTTGCTTGACTAATGTCAGTCCAAGACAAACAGGGATGTCAATCCCGATAGATCTATCCATAACATTCGCGCTTACAAGTAATTAACGGTTCATGATAAATTGGGCAACATAGCAAGTTGGGTTGAGTAGGGACTTAGACCCAATAGTAAATCAGTAATTGTACTTGTGTTCAACTGTTAAAAATAAGCAATGTTCTCACCCCAAAAGATGATCTAAAACAGAAAAGTAGGGGCTATGAAACTCACCTTGTCGGTTAATCGTCTGGAATTGATAATGGATCAATGTACGTCAAATAGTGACTCAGTCAAACACCTAAGTAATTATGACAAAGTCTGAGTTTACATTCTAAAAATACTTGATGTATGAAGTGGTTTATGCAAATGGGTCGCCAAGGACACTTGTCGTTTATCGTTTTACGTTTTCAAAATGTTGATTAAACCGTTGGCTCTAGGGACGACTTTACAACCATAAGTATCTATACAGGAATTGATACTATTACGCATCGTAACTTATATTTATGAGTCCATGAGATTTACATCCAAGGAAAATATAAACATTATTTATAAGTTACTAAGTTTTATACATTTTCCTATCGCGTTTATTTATTTACATCGTAGTCGTTAATTTATTTGTGGGGTTATCAGTTTATATGTCACGGTTTGCTCGACTCGTTTAATTAATTTATAAAAATTATTCATTTACAACTAATACCCTTAAGTTTCAAAACAGCGGATTTTAGTCCCTTTATTTCTCATTAATTGTAAATTGCCCAAATTTAACCTTTTTACTTTATGTGAAACCTCCTTTTTTAATCCTTAATTTCAAATAGTAATATATATATACAACTTTTATATTTTAAATTCTTTTACTCTTATAACTTTTCCATATTTAAAACCCGAATAAGCAAAAAAAACATTTTTAGTGTTAACTAAGTTTTATAAACCGTGTTAAGTTTACTTACCCGTTTAAACTTGGTTTCGTTGTTACCAATTTTAAGTCATCACGTAAAAATGTTATTTAGATTTGTTCACTTATCGAAATAATTATTGTTTCGATAAAGAATTTCCCCACCCATTGGATTTGACTGAAACGATTTCAGGAACTAGAAAAATATTCAAGCTTACCCACTTCTTTATTCTGAAATTTAGTAAGTGATTTTTCATCCAAGTTGTAGAAAAATTCATATGCATTATTACAATACAATACAAATTCACATGGCCTACACCCTTTTCTTTTTCTGCTTTTCTATCGCAGCCCAACAGTGGGTTTATTACCACTGTTGTGGTTTCTTGTCCTTTCTAACTCACCCAAAATTTGTATATCTAGTTCTTCCATTAAACCCACAAAGTGCCCGACTTGAATACTTAGGTTACGAGGTCTTTAGACGTTGAGACACAAGGACGCATTGGTGCGTCTGAGCAGGCCCAACAGCGGCTGTTGTGGCCACGCTTCTTTGCAGCGCAACAGTTGCGACAAGCAGCGGCTTGTGGTGGCTGTTGGCACGTATTGAGTGTGTCTCAAGTGATAACTATTTGTTAAGCATAACGGGGTCTTAGTGTGAGCCAACGGGCACAATGGTTTCGTCTTTAACAGCGCCTGCGTCGCCCCAACAGCGAGCCAAAAAGGTTTGTTGTGAGTCGTCTTGGGTTACATGGTTGCGCCCATGATGCAAGTCGAGGTTACCTCATAAGAAGTTTTACAACAATTCACGTGTAAACCTAATGTTTGTTAGTCCCTAGTGAGCCAACGTATTTTGATCACGACATGCTTAAGGTTTTTACAAAGTTTATTGGTTCGTTATTTGGTTATACGCATGATGCGTTGTTTAAAGTTTTATTATACGCTGCTATTTTATGCGTGGTATGAATTGGTCTTTACGTTCATGCGTATGTACTAACTACGCATGGGCTATAAGCCGTGCACTAGTTTATGCAAAGCCAAGGCTTTTGGCTAGATTGCCAAACCGGACGTGCGTTGGTTTTGGTCGTGAGTGAGACTTCAAGGGTAAATGACATAATCATGATGAATGTTAAGCTACAAAAAATGACTTACTAAGGTCCAAGTGTTGCTAGTTGGCGAAGAGAAGTGATGGTGTCAAGGAACTCGGCCCTTTTCTTGCTTCTACTCTTTAAAACCCGACGCCCCCTTTTGCTCTTAGACCCAACGAAACTCCAAATTGAACCTTATTGTTTTACTTCTCATTTTCAAAGTTAAAAGTGTGCATGCATGCCCCTATTTATACTTACATTATTACTAGCTTCCTGATATTTTTCATATGCATGTGAATGGCATTATTTACTCATACTATTGATGAATGTAATACTATTTGTTATAATTGATTTTTCTTAATACTGTTAAAGAATAGGTACTATTGATAAATTGAGATTTGAAACAAGACATAGCATGTTAAGGGTTTTGAAAGAACGTAAGGTGTAGGGCATTAGGTGCAAGAAAGTAATGATGGTGTTGGTTTGCCTATTTTGAATTATTCCGTGATTGTCGTAGATATGCATTCGTATATTAGAGTTTTTTTTAGATAATGAAACGTCAAGGTACATTGTTTATTTAGTAAGATTTAAATATTGGTCCATTCATGGTCTTATTTATCGAAGTATGGACGGGTTCACAAAATAATATAGCTGTGCGACTTTGTTTCGCAGGGTGTGAGAAAGAAAATGATTTTTATTGCTACGCGCTTTCTAAAATACTCCTTTTTGATCCGCTAGCAAAATAATGATTTATACGCGTTATTATAACTCTCAATTGCGTAAAACATTGCATGTCGCTTGCCGGATAACCTTTTATTGGAAAGTAACGGGAATTTTGGCAATTGCTTGTGACACGTGCTCTTGTGTAAAAATGATAAGGAGCTCTAAATTTTTCTGAGGTGCTACAAGTCTAGTCTAGTAGTCTGGTGGTCCTCCCTTATGGTTCTTGAGTTCATGGATCATATCCAAAAGACTGCTTATATCTGATCGGTGGCGAACCTGGATATCCTCGATGATCATTTCCAGAGTAGAAATCCTAATGCGAGCAAGAACAATCTCGTCGTCATGCCTTATTTGCTCTCTCTGAAATCCAGAAATCTGGGTATGGGCTTCTTGAAGTTCGGTTTCTAGCTGGTCAAAATCTCGCTGTATGATTACTCGACCATTACCAAGACCTTTTATCTTATCTTCCATATGCTCAATGCGCTCGAGAGGGAGCTCATCTAAGTGATTCAGAATAGCATCGATCTGTTCCTCATGGTGCTCCAAATGCATTACATGAGAACTCTCTCCCATCTTAAATACCTTAGGTGGGGCGGAGGAATCAGTAGAGAAGGGTGATAGGAAATGGGCTTGTTTCTGAGGTGGCAAAATCTCTTTGGGAAGAAAGAAATCTCGGGGATCAAATAGTGGTGATGGTGATAACACTAGAGATGGAGGCAAAACAGGCGATAGAGCAATAAGAGCTCGTGGTAGTGGAATAGGTGATTTATTACTAGTAGCATTATATGCTTGCATGACCTTCATATATGAACCATCGAAAGGTGAGATGCCTAGTGAGGCCAAGAGATCCTTAGATAGATCCTCTGAAGGGTCAGAAGAAGTGTTTCCCGGTGAGGCTAGGGAATAGTCTGGTGAAGCCAAGGTATAGTCAGGAGTATTTGTAGAGGAAAAAGCATCCTCAACATCGGAATCAGATAGGACGATAATAGGGTGGGTGGATAAAGACATAATTCTGTAACAACCCAGTGGTAAATAACATAAGTTATTTATATATAATTAATAGTTATGTATCTTTACATACTATTCGGGAAATGTAGTGGCACGGAGGACTTTCTTGGATGAAAAATAGTTATTGTTGATCCCAATCCTTGATCGATTCCTTAGGTTGTCTAAGGTTAAATTACCTTGGATAAATCCAAAATAACTTGTTGTAGAAACTTTGTATGTATACTAAAGTGTATGCGGAATCTACACCTTAATACCTAGAAGTATTATGAATAAAATAGTAATCTTGAACAAACAAAGATATAACCAAACGCTCCAATATTATTAGATCAATAATACAAGTACTCTTCACTAGTACTAGGGTTTACAACCTTGAAGCTTTTCTAAATTGACTTGATAACTATGAAAACTTATATGCAAAACTGATATCTCAACTAATGCCCTAGAGCCTCCTTTTATAGACTAAGGAGTCCTAGTCGGCTTACAATACATTCCTAAGATATCATAATCTTTTCTAAACATAAACGTAATCTCTTAAATAAATACATTATGTATATCTTGTACATAAATATCTCAATACTTATCTTCACAAGTATTCTTGTTCTCCAAACAATCTTTATCTCTTTAATTCGTCTTTATCCTCTTGACAGTAGAAAGTCTTCAAGCAGTTGTAATCCAGCAGCATAAACTTTTTCACAAGCAGCACTAATAAACATAAGCAGTAGTAACATTAGTACTAGCAGTACTAATATATACTCACAGTAGTAACTTGTACTAGCAGTCTTAACATTTACTACTAGCAACACTAACTACTTAGCTTATATTTTAGTCTTCAACACTGAGCAGTCTTAACTTCTACTAACAGCAGTAACTTTATGCTATCAGTACTAAATTATACTAACAGTAGTAACTAGCAGGGTAACATTATACTATCAGTACTAACTACTTAGCATAATTTCCATTATGTACCTGAGCAGTAGTAACTTCTAAGAATCCTTAAAGTCTTTTAAGTCCCAATAATCCTCCCCTAAACTTGATGTTCATCTTCTGAATCTTCAAGTTTCTTCTTTAAAAGTCTTCATCATACTCAGGAAGATGCATTCAAACCTTTTATTGACCCTTTTGCTGATTTACCATAAGCTTGAGCAGTTAATAGCACATCTCATTAAAATAATCAGTTTGAAGTTTCTTGTTTAGCATATTGGTGATCGTTATTGGTGTGGGGGGATATTTCTTTTCAACTAACATGAAGATATGTACATTTCTAAACCTGGCAAAGTGTACTCCATATGAATCATACAATTTCCAAACAGTCACTATATAACCTTGTAGATCTCTCCAAACTTTACTTCTAATGTCTGGTTCAAACATGACTAACCTTGTAGATCTCTCCAAACTTTACTTCTTTTAAACATGACTTTAAAATCTCCCCACAACACTCTTTCATGATCATCTTCAAGCCTTATATCACCATGCTTTGTTTTGACTAACTTCCAAAGAGTCAGCAAATCTTCTCTGTCAATGCCCTGAAGAATTCTAATCATTGAAGAATATCTCTTGGAGCTTCCATCTGCTCTTATCAGCTGATAATGTACCATTATTCCTTCTTTAAGAAGCTTGTAATCAACAATCACTGGTGGTTTGGTAGCAAGTGGTATAACATCAATTGCTATATCATCATCCTTTTTAATCACCAAATGCTTTTTCAGCTCAGCTTCATCATCTTCTTCAACTTCTTCAACTTCATCTGTCTCTTTGTCTTCCTCCATTCTTTGTTTCTTTGAAGATTCTTGTTGTTGCTCTTTCCCGCTCTTTTCCTTCCAAGCATCTTCTTTCTACTACCTTTAGCTTTCTCCTCACTACCTTCTTCCTTCTTTTCATTGCTTTCTTGTGCCTCAGAACTCATAGCCACAAAGGTATTTGCCCTCTTCATCTCCTTGTCAAACAGCTTTTGAATTTCATCATAGCTCTTTCCCATTAACTGTTTGTGTTTATATCTACCCATGTGCTTAAGATAGGTAGACATTTGAGTTCTCTTCTATGCCTGGGTTGGAGTTTTGTTTCTCTTTTCTTGTGCTCTTAGTTCAACAAAATGTTTTCTTCTTTTCTCTATTAATTCCATAAACACTTTTCCTTTTTCTTCATCTGTCAACTCCTTTCTTTCTCTTGTTTGGAGTTTCTCAACCAGTAATCTATCAGCCTCCATCATAGCTTGTGTATTTTCCTATGATTCAATCAATGCTATGTTGGCTTCTTCTTGCTTTTGCCTTTCAAGCCTTTCTTCTTCTATGATTTCAGCATCCAACTGAGCTTGAATGTCTCTTTCCATTTGTTCATCAAGAGCAACTTGTTCTTTTCTTATCAGATGTCTCTCAAGCTCTTGTATGATACCTTTTCCTTTGTCTTTGACTGAGGGTTGTGTGACAGAAATTGTTGGTTTAGATACAGATACATGCTCTTCCTGATCATGGAAAACAATTCCCTTTGCCTTTGGTTTAGCTGCCATGATTTCCATTAAAGTCTGAGCCAAAGTTTCTTCAATAGTTGTAGGAATTGTAGGAGCAACACTATCTTCAATGCTAGCAGTAGTAACTGCTTCACTAGTCTTTGTACTTTGCTCTTCTTTCTCAACAGTTGTAACATCCACAAACACCTCATCATCATCCAAAACTCCAGTATCAAACATTAAGTCATCATCTTGCCTTTCTTGAGTTTCATTAACTAGAGTTACCTCAACATATGCATCAATATC
This sequence comes from Tanacetum coccineum, assembly GCA_026074375.1. Lineage (NCBI taxonomy): Eukaryota > Viridiplantae > Streptophyta > Magnoliopsida > Asterales > Asteraceae > Tanacetum > Tanacetum coccineum. The sequence goes on from BQNB010021606.1 coordinate 43,487, forward strand.
TTCAATGCTCCTCCCCTGTTTTGATGCATCTTCATGATCACCCAAACTCTCCTGATCTTTAGAGGACTCAACTCTCCTAGACATACCAACTTTCTTTAGTCTTCTTAAACCTGTAGTTCTTGACTTCTTCTTCCTTTCCAACCTCTAGACCCTCTTCTTTAAATCAGCAATCTCCTTTGCTTAAGCATTCTTTGCTTTTTCTAAATCAAGAACCTGTGTTTGTAATTTGGTACATAAAACCATCAAATCATTTAGTTGTATGCTATCCTCACCACTAGGTAGTGGATCATTGGAAGGGGTGGGTACACTTTCCTCATGCTCAGTCTCATCATGAGCAACTTCTGCCTCCTTCCTCTGTCTCCTCTTAGACTTTTGTTTCTGCTTGGGTTGAGAGGATGTAGATGGTTGATCAATAGTGTGTGCTAATTTACACATACCTTTTACCTCATAAAACGAGCCAAAATGATCGAAAATAGACAGAAAATACCAAATATTTGTGTGTTTTGTCTAACCGTGTTGTGCAGGTACTGGATATGTGAAAAAGGACAAAAATCAAGCAAAATCGGAGAAAACCAAGCACGAGCAGGGAAGAGTGTGCAAAAGTCGAATCCAAGGACGGGTCCGTTTAAAAAAAACCAACCCAAGCCCAAATTAATGGGCCGGGTCAGCCCAATAAGCTTACAAAGCTAAAACTTTTTCATTTATATAAACCTAAAAGCCCATTTCCCTTATTAATCAATTTCAGGCCCAAAAACAACAAAAGCCCAACACCTTAATCTTTTAACCCATGACCCGAGCCCTTTACTCCCAGTCAACCGGTCAAACGAGTCAAAATAGATACAAAATAATAACGGAAAAAAGAAAAAAAAAACTCCCGCCAAATGTCATTGTTTACCCTTCGTCCCCCAAATGAATACCCTGCAACACCAATTAAATCAAGGGCAAAAGTGCCATTTTTCCTCCACTCCCACACACGCTTTGAGCATATTTTCACAAGGGATTGCCACGCTGGCAATCCCCAGCTCTCCCATTGGAAGATGGTGTGTGGCACTAAATCCAAGGGCTGGGATGGTTGATTGGAAGACAAGCAATGATCCAAATGCTGAGATTTGAGATGGAAGAGTGTCCTTAATGCCTAGAAACTTCTCAGCTGGCTATAAAGAGAAAGCCTCTTCACACAGTAAAAGGGGGGAGGAGGAGTAGTATAGAAGAGCTTAATTTCAGCTTATTTTACTTTCATTGTCTTTAAATTTCATGTCATTTTACTTTTAAAGCTCTGTAATATTTCAAATTTTAATGTAATTTAAATTTCCTTTTCATATTGTCATTTAAAATTATGTTTTACTTAATGCAAGTTAATTCAGTTGTCAATAAGCTCAGATAAGCTCTTAAATTCCTATTTCTCTTAGATAAGCTTTCTCAAAAGCTTACCTAAGCTTACTGTTTCATTTAATTCCTCTTAAATTACCTATGCTACTTGTGGAATGCTTTTGGATGATAAGCCAATTAAGGATGGGCTTATGGGGTATTAGATTGCTTATTTCATAAGCTGGGTAGGTTTTTAGAGCTTATTAGGATTAATTTTGTCCCTGTTTAGCAGGGAAAAAGGTACAACTCCATCTTCTCAATTTTAAGCTTCTTTCCTGTTCAGTTTATCCATTTGCTTATTTCTGCTTATTAAGTGCTTATTAATGTTCATTTGTGCTTAACTGTCCTTTATATAACTAGTACATAATCTATTTTCATGTATTAAGGCCAATAAATTCCTCTTTCAGTTTAAAATTGGTTGTTTAAGATTTTTAGGGAGTGTTTGGCATAAGCTTCAAAATGGGTAAAAAATGGTTTGAAATTTCATTTGGGTCATAAATCCAGTTTCACTTAGCTAAAATTTATTCTAAATGTTAGTTTTCTTAAGTTTTTAAGGATTTTAATTTAGTTTCATAGTTTATTTTATAAAATACCAAGTCTGCTCAATTTAGTATTTTCTCAACTGCTTATTTTCTTATTCTTCTTAAAAATCCTAGTTAGTCAATGTTTTATGAAGTTGTTTTGAAGTTGCTCTGAGTTTAAAGTTTAGTGCATTTGAGTTTTAGGATTGGTTGCAATAATTCAGAAAAACAAAAAAAAATAGTAAAAGTGGCTCAGATTTGATCTAGATTTTAGCTTGTTATTAGGATATCTTTACTTAATTTCTGCTATTTGGATAAGTCTTATGTCTAAGCTTAATCTGTTTTGGCTTTCCAGCTTATTTCCAAGTGCCTAATAGGTCTTAAAATTAGCTTAAAGTTAGCCATTTGTTCATCTAAGTATGTTTTAAGTTTTCTGTCATTTAAGCTTTTAAGAGCTTTTCAGTTAAAATTGTTAGCTTATTTTTGTTCTTGTTTGCTTATTAGATTAAGTAGTTTACTTGTTCCGAGCTTATTTGTGACTTAGTTTCTTATTTAGTTTAAATATAGCCAAATCAGTTATGCTTAAGTATAGTTTTAGCTTTTAAGTATTTTGTTCACTTATCAGCTTATTTTTTTAGCTTATCTCTGAGTTTCTAAAAAAGTCACTTTTCAAAATATGCTTATATTTGCTTACTTTTGCTTTTCTAAAAAGAAAATTTTCAAAAAAAATAATAAGAAAAAGGGGATTATGGGAAGTCAAGGGTGAGCAAGTGTTAGGTTCACCTAAATGGACCCAAACAAAGAAGCTTCGGTCACTCGAAGTTACAAGACAAAAGTCTAGCTCGAAAG
>BQNB010021606.1:53546-64042 GCA_026074375.1 Tanacetum coccineum
ATGTTTGTTAAAAGGAGGTATGGTCTTCCAAACATTCGATTACAATATTACTTCAACTTATGCTGAGCAAGCAATATCCTAACCATGGAACATACCTTTTCCTAATAATCTAATTTATCTAATGAAACAAAACTTGGCTATAAAGCGCAATTCAGCAACCAATTTTATTAACATGCTAAATTACCTGCAGAGGTTAACGCTGTTGTCTTGGGTTTTTTTTCAATCCATGTTTCTGAAATAACCACAGATGTGCAAAAATGCAGTATATGGAATAAAAACCTAACGGAACATATGATATTTTTTAAAAGGAATTAACTTTCGTGACCATTTGCTCAATTTAATACCTGTTCTCGTCCCTGTCACACCCACGTTCAGCTCGTACAGAAAAAGTTCAGCCATAGTGTGAGGGGCCTTTTGTTCAGACTCAGTCGCCATATCTGATGCTTTTGTGGGGAGGTAAAGCAGTGGGGCTTGATTTATAGATGGCAGATTTGATGCTTTTGCTTTTGAGGATTGAATGGTATTTAACTCCATCATCCTTAAAATCCATTGTTGTGTAACTGACGCTCATCATCCTTAGCATTCATTGTTGTTGAAATTGTTGTTGTAACTGACGGGTCTGTTGATGGATCTGCAGAAGTTTAGGAATGGATTGGCTTGGTTTTAAATCATAAATACTCCACATTAATTATACACGTCTGAATCTTATATTATACGAGGCATGCAGAGCCGTGCGATGCACACGGCTTGTGTTAAATTTTTTTCTCATGTGGTTGCTTGCATAATGATTTTGTTAGAATGTTGATGCGTTAGTCTGATTGTGTATACTTTGGGAATTAGCCGTGTAATGTTTAGATGCGTTGTTGAACATGCAAACCCGTGCGATGCACACGGGTTGTATCTAAGTGTTTATTGCATAATAATTCAGGCTACTTCAAAATAAGCCTTAAGAAATGAATAGTAATAATTAAGTGATTTTTTAAACTTTTTCTCGTGAAATACATGTTGGACCAATGTCAAATAATATTTACATATCTACAATTCTACATCTTTATATATATGCTACGCATCACTCGTAGTTTACTCAAAGTAAACGAATAGACAAACAATAAAATACAATACAATAATAAAAAATATACAATATGATACTACGTAGTAAAAAAAACATGCACATCCTAATTGGTGGAGTTTATATAGTGACTCATAGTGAGGATATGAAGAGACTTTATAAATAGCAAAGCTTTTGATTTTCTTAATAACTGAAACTATAAAGTTTGTTAAGGAGATAATAGGATGTTAAAAAGACTAAAAGTTTAAATTTAGTAAAGTATAAAATCTCTCATACCCCTAATGTGCTCTTCTTATTCAAACGGCTTTCATCCACTATATTTCATCTCCAAACCAAAACGCATCAACAACATAGATCAATACATCACCATATCCCTCCACAAAGGAAATAGTGTCAAACTATCAGTTGGTTTGTTTAAACGAAGGACGATTATATTTTGAAACTTGTTTGTCTTCTTCTAACTCGTTTCCACAGCGAGATATGGAAAATTTTCAAACGGCAAGCTCTTGTTATATGGTGGCAAGTGGTGGCGAGGTGCCATGTCCTAAAAAAACCCACCAATAAACCGTTATATTCCAAAGGTCCTCAACTACGTTTGTTTTGGTTGTTTCTTTAAACGAAACAAAGATATATTGTAACAAATTTGTTATTAATCTAATCATTATTTCGAAATAAAAGAGAAGTTTTTTCTTCTTGAAAATCTATTTTTTAAAAACCATTTTAAAGATATATATGATATCATTCATCGTGTATGATCTTGTAAGGATCTTAGATGTTGTTTGCACAACACAAAAGAAAAGAAATTCTAAGATCAATAATTTTTCATAAAGTTCAAATCTGTTATGGGTTGATGATGTGGTTGTAGTTTTGTTGTGATATGAGGAGGATGGGAGTAGGATAGATGAGGAATTGTTGTTCGGCTGTTTTGATTATGGTTTTTCTTCTTGTTCTTGTAGCCGACTTGGTCTAACTCGGTAAATACTAAGTTGACCCCGTCCCTGTCTTGATTCACTTTATTAAATCGCATACGTGCAGTGCACAAAACAAAAGTGATAGGTTTGCACACCAACTTGGTAGTTAAAATATGTGACTCATAGTGATAATATGAAGAGACTTTATAAATAGCAAAGCTTTTGATTTTCTTAATAACTGAAACTATCAAGTTTGTTAAGGAGATAATAGGATGCTAAAAAGACTAAAAGTTGCACAGAATTGAATTAACATGTAAAAATGCATTGATCACTAGTCATTAATACTCCATGATATTGAGTTTGAGTATGCAATTGGGTTTTGTACTTATTCTCTCTGGGTGAGACAAATCATTTAAAGATACAGCCCCAATAAATACAAAGCTTGTGTTACACAACTTGAAGCCTACACAATATATACATCAATAGAACACACACATAAATTACTTATCTATAACAACAAAGAAAAAAAAGTTCTAAAGCCTAAAGCTTAAAGCCTAAAGCCTAAAGCCTAAAGCCTAAAGCCTAAAGCCTAAAGCCTAAAGCCTAAAGCCTAATTTTGAAATTTCGGGTTCCCTTTCATGGGGATCCCTAATTTCGACCAAAAGAGAATACCGAACACTGTTCGAATGGACCGAAATTCCGGGTTCCCTTTCATGGGGATCCCTAATTTCGACCAAGAGAGAAGAGAGGACTTATCTATAACAACAAAGAAAACAATAGTTCTAAAGCCTAAAGCCTAAAGCTTAAAGCCTAAACCCTAAAGCCTAAAGTCTAAACAATGTACCAAAATTTCGGGTTCCCTTTCATGGGGATCCCTAATTTCGATCAAAAGAGAATATCAAACACTGTTCGAATGGACCAAAATTTCGGGTTCCCTTTCATGGGGATCCCTAATTTCGACCAAGAGAGAAGAGAGGAGAGGTATGGGATGAAAAATGAGGTTTAGGGACCCCCTATTTATAGTGTTAGGATTAGGGTTAGCTTTGAGAAAAAGCTACATAATCTTGACACAAATGGTCCCTCCCTCATTAATACTTTGACACAAATGGTCCCTCCCTCATTAATACTGCTGCATTAAATGTAAAAACTCTACATATTTTTTGGTATAATCATGGAAGCATGGGGTACTCCTCAAGATGCTTATCAATGTATGCAGTAGGGTTTTGTACTTATGGCTCTCTGGGTGAGACAAATCATTTAAAGATACAGCCCCAATAAATTTAAGGGCTCAATCTTTTAGTATAATAGATAGATAAGATTATTTGCCGTTATCAATGTTGTTTTACGTGGGTATTCAGTTAATTTTTTATAATGCATGGAGACTAAAAGGTATTGGAAATTTCTAAACGTAAAAGCTCAATATTGCTCTCAAAGAACTTTCATAAATTTAAATTCAATATTTAATCTTCATATTTTTTAAACGATTAAACTCTGTTTATGCGTGTAAAAGTCCATAAAATTCATTCTCCGTAATTACATTTACAAAAAGCTTCCATACAAATTCAATACTCCGTATTACATTTCACAAAAGCCCATACAATCATAAAGTAATGGAGGTACTAATGTAATGCGATAATCGATCTTTAACATAATAACATCTCAAAGTGATGAATTATAACTTTTTAAACTCTGAATGTATTCAACACTATGTTGTTTTGTATTTTGTAGCTAACGTTCAACAACCATGAGCAACCGATATCGTTATATCAGTGAGTTGTATGCTAATGTCACTGATAATTGGACCGTTAATGTTATGGTTTCACGAGTATGGACTACTTACAACCTAAAAAACAATCAAGTTATCACCTTGGACATCATCATAGTGGATGAACGAGTAAGTAAAGTTATATTTTTATGATTCATTTTGTATCAAAATTACACGTCTGATGAAAAAAAAATTGATACGAAAAAATTTGTTGCACAATAAGGTGATATGAGACAAGTTGATGTGAAAGGTGTTATGGATGGAGAAGATACGAAAGAAGCTTATGTGAAGAAAGATGATATGAAAGAATCACAAATATGAAGATTTGACTAATCGTGCATAGTTTTGAAGAATTCACCATTAGTTTTTTTTTCATGAATTGTTTGCGTTTTATGTTGTTGTTTCAAACTTTTTTTAGTAATTTGGTAAGTTTTAGTTTTAACAAGTGTAGTTGCTCGCGCGTTGCTTCGGGCGGTGTTTATTTTATCATAGATTTTTATGAGATTTGGGTAAATATGTGTTATGCATGACTGCCCGCGCGTTGATGCGGGGCTTTAATTTTTTTTTTTGTTTGTTTTTTTTTTATTTTGTGCGGCTTTTTTTTCCTGTCTTATGTTTAACAGTTTTTTTTATATGGGCTTGTGTGTTGGGCGTCATGTCGTGGGTATTTTTTTATCTGAATAAATCAATACTTTTGTAATTTTGTTTCCTATTTTGTGCCGAACAATTTTTTTTCCAAGTTGCATAGTTAAAGAAAACCTCAAAAAAAAGTCAAATGGGACGGCCCAAAGTGGGAGCCCAATGGGCCGGTACTATAGCAACTACGTCAAAAAAAGTCAAATTGGCCGGCCCAAAGTGGGAGCCCAATGGGCCGGTACTGTAGCAACTACGTCAAAACGACGTAGTTTTATTCCAAATACAGTATATAGATATAATAATTTCATTAAATAAAAATGATTATGCACTTTTAGACGTGTGTGTTTAAAGTTTCTTTATAAAATATATAGAAAATGAGTTTATAATTTTTTTTCTATTTTATTGAATCGTTATACCGGGCAACACACGGGTATTGTACTAGTTTTTAATGGACCGTTACACTTTTCGATTTAATTTTCAAAATAGAATAGGTTGTTAATGTTACTATGACCATGCGTTATATTCATATATTTAAAAAACTTTCTTTAATAAACAAGTTAAAATGTCTTAATTTTAAATCCTACCATTTAGCTTAATATCCTAAATGCGTTATAATATATTTTAGAAGTTTAGAATAGATACTTATTGACACTTAAAGTGTTTAATGAACCGTTACAAATAGATCACATGAATGCACTTAAATGGACAGTTACAAAATAAGTCTGTTACAAAATGAAGTGCATGAAGACACTTTAATTTTCAGTTGGGATGAACAATAATACAATATTGAATAATAGTTTGTTACTTTCCTTCTAAAGAAATATTTTTTGTTCTTAATTTTTTTAAGACTTTTATTTTAGAAATGTCCTAAATCCTTTATAAGATAGTAGAAAAGTCCCATCAACTAACAAAAGTTTAAAACAATAAAAAAAAACATACAAATACAAAAACTAACAAAAATATAAAAAACAACTTTACAAACCTTGAAAACTCGTTTTACACGCCGCAATTATATATACTTTCATCTCCCATCATAACATATATGATTTTCATCACGACCTGAAACAATTCTTAAGTCTAAAGTTTTACAAGGAATTAGATCTAACACAAAACAAAGAAAGCCATTCGCCACAACATTTTCACAACAACGGTTTAAGGCTAAAACTACATACCAATATCCGGCTAACCTGAAAACGAAACCTCCATGACATAATCCAAAAACAGTTCCTATTTGATCTCAATCACTAACCACCATAATCAAAACCTTAAATACAAAAAGCACCGGCCAAATCACCTACTTCAAAACAACCAGCCAAACCCACCTAAACAATGTAAACCGGTCGTTGTGTCGGCACATGATGTTGGCAAAGGTGGTAGCAAATGGTGGTGGCGGTGAAATTTCATATGTGTGCCAGCGGGATTTGGTGGTTTTAAAAGAGAGAGTGAGAGGTGTTTGTGCTTTTTAGAGAGAGAAAACATAAAGAGATGAAAAATAATGATGGAATAATTTATTTAATGTGTTAGGTTTTTATACTCCTTAGGTTTATGATTTACACTTAATACACTTAATAGTGATTCATAGTGGGTTGAAATGGATGGACCGTTACAAATGGACTACATTAATACACTTAAATGAACCGTTACAAATGAACTACATTAATACACTTAAATGAACTGTTACAAATGAAATACATTAATACACTTAAATGAAATGTTACAAAATAGACACTTAATTTTCAGTTACATTGACCTTAATATTGATAAAACATATACATTATATTATTAACTTTCCCAAAAAAGAAATGTTTTTTACTTCATTCAATTTTTAGAGATTGCTAAATGCAAGTAGTAAAGATAGAGATTGATTACAAGTTAAATATTTAAATGGTGAATGAAGCGTCCAATAGATGCGTAAGAAGATCCACCCTCCAACACTGCAAACCTGCTTTTTTCCTTCATTTGTTTCACCTTATTCCTCATCTCATGATCATTCATCAATCTCCTAATACCATCCTCAATCTCCTCAGCTGCTACTGTCATGTTGTTAATACCTCGTCTCATATCACTCCGGTAATCCATTCCCTTATCTCAAGCTGCGATTCCCCAGCTCCACCAACCAATTTGAAATGCAGTTTAATCTGATTGTTCCGCGTACACTGCCAATGCTCTGATGGTAGCACCACACCAATGCTTCCAACGTGGAGTTCCACCCAAATGCATACAATCCTCCAACTGACGGTGGGACAACACATCTGATTGTGGGCCCCACCCCAATCCCTTTCCCCACACTCGATGAGGAGTCCTTTCAATAAACCCTTTTGGAAGGAGGCTCGCTCGACGTTTTTCTCTGTATTCCCTTGGGTCTCCATCTTTCCTTTTGGCTTGGCGACTAGCGAACCGATAAAAATCCTATACCACTCCGATCACAGAGCAATAGCAATCTCCCATCGACTTGTTTCTCATTGAAGCGTCCATGCTTTCCGAGCATAAGAACACCACTGATCTCACCCAGGCCGTTTAGCCACATCATGATCATCTTCCGTTTTGCGCAGAATCGTTAATATTGGCTTTGCTCAGTTTAGTATTGCTCCAACCGAAACACGGGTGGGATTTGGCGTTCCTGCTAACAAGATACTCCACTAGCCAATTGGCTTCAGCTCTTGAAGATGAAAGTTTTATAGGGATAATACCCATGGTTTTCTCTAGGAACCTGTTTTGCAAGGTCGAAAACATTTTGTATGTTTGAGCCACCAAATTTAAAGCCGAGGTAACTACTACCATTAAAACCTAGCGTGCGAGGCACTTGACTGCACGGGGTTGACAAAACTGTCGGGGGATTGAGTGACAACTCCAATCCCTGCGGTCGTTTCAAGCTCATGACACCGACCCCTCTACATCTCGCTTAGGGGCCTGAAGATCAAACATGAGAGCCAACATGATGTCATCTAGAGGAGAAATAGATTAGAAGTTTGGAACTCCAAACATCAATTTGCGAACATCTAGCCAGTGCCCCATAAGGGGGCAATACATGTCTAAAAGCCGAAACGCAGCAAGTCTGGACTGATTTTGACTCAATGACATTCCACGAACTATGTTTCTTACATATTCTGGTTATGGTTTCTACAAAGGAGAAACAGAAGAGGTTTCGGGGGTGAAGAGAGTATATGTTAATCTTCGGTCATACGAAGGGAATGTCAATATATCGTACGGACGTTCAGTAGAAAATGGTGGTGAGTCCCAGTGTCAATGTTTGGCTCCGACCAGAGAGTGTGCATCTATGATTGTGCCCGAAAGGTGCATACACGTCGAGAGAAATCTGTCGCTAGCTCCGACTGGTAGAGGTGTGGCAAGAGACCACACGCTTGTGACGGGATGAAAACGCATTCAGATTCTTCGATTCTATTATTTATTGAATTGTGAAATGTTTTCGATATGCAAACTATTGCTGAATTATATACATATGCCACTTGGACAAGAAGAAATGGTTTTTGATATTACTTTCACGGCTTTGAGTCATGTTTTTGTAAACTATTTGGATGTTATGAAATTCGTTTCTTGCTTGTTATGTCTGTTACTCCACTGTAAAGGTATTGGTTTATGTCTGTTATGGTATTGTTTAGTGCATTTTTATCACCGACAACGATAAGATCTGCTTTTTAATAACTAGAGCGCGTAAAATCACTATTACAAGAAGACAGACATGAATCTTAGACTATATGTACACCCTCCTTCTTATTATTAATCCAGTTGTCTTTATATTTTTGTTCTACAACTTTGACCTTAACTAATTCTTTTTGTGTTATATAATACTTGATGCAAAATATATAAATGAATTGAGTTTTAAATGTATTTTTCATTGGTATAATTTTCATCAAGTATTATATAACACAAACAAAAAATATTTAGAGTCAAAGTTGTAGAACAAAGACTCAAAAAAGTCAACCTAAACACTTAATATGAGACGGATGTAGTATTATTTTACAATACATGTTTCATACTACGTATTTATTTTTACCATCGCTACATGAATTATTAAAGTTGAATAAACTGATTGAAGTTCAAAAAAAAATTAGTAATTAATAGTACAAAGTTTACAATTAAATATTCTATTTGAGGCTAATTGCTTTTTTAGGAATTTAATTATCAATCAATTTTCAACTTGATGTAGCGGACTAAAAATTTATTTTCTTTGTTCCCGAAAATTTTAATTTCATCTTTTTCATGTACGATTTTACCGGCCAAGCAAGTGAATCCTGTAACGAGCTACCATCCAAGTCACTATGATTAAGTCCATGTCATTAACTCCTTTGTTTAATTATAATTTTTTTGTATATAATTATTCTTCTTCCTTCCTAGAGGTTAACACACACATTATTAACCTTAATTAGATCCCATCTTTTATCAATATTTATTTCTTCTCTAATTAGTGTAAAGCCATAAAAACAATACACCCACTGTTTGGGCGAAGGTTTATTTATTTGACCCACTATGGGACGCACACAACTTATATGAGAAAACACCTCCGGTTATGGGTTCCCACACCATTAGACTAAGAATAATCCGACACAACCATTGATCAAATCAACTGTCACATCAACGTCATCTCAGCTTTTTCTCTCTTATACCAAAATATGACCAAAACCCTTGTATCCACTGACAAGAGACCAAACACTTTTTTCTAAAAAAAAAACTTAAAATTTCATTATTAATATAAAACATTACAAAAATTAAAATTAAATTAAAAACAATACAATAAATTAGTGCTCATTTTTCTCTACGCTCCAAAGATGTTCGACTAAATGGCTTTGAGACAAATGAGCGTACCTAGTCGTTAATATCCTCTGATAACTTGTAACCGATTTTCTTCTGATCGTATTGGATCATCCTTCACGATGTTGTTCTTCCTGAAAAAACTTGGGAGAGATTGCCTTCTTTCTGTCTTTTATGATCATATTATGTAATATGATGCAAGTGTACATCAATTTCGTAATTGTCCGAAGCTTCGTGACTGTGTAGGAGTTTTGATTATAGCCAATTTTTTCTTTAGCACGTCAAACGCTCGTTCCACATCTTTTCTTTAGCACGTCAAAACTGACTAACTTTAGGACGAATCTGATTTTTCCATTTGCAGTTGACGGACTCGAGACTTCCTTTTGCTGACCCCGTTTCCTTATGAAAGTATGTGCTTAGACGTGCACAAATCGGTTAACTAGATCGGTTCGGTTTGAGTCAAACAGGAACCAGTTTCGGTCAACACGGAGCCGAAACCGGTTTGCCCAAACCCTGAACCAGTTTGGAACCGGTTTGTTACCGGGTTGAGCCGAAACCGGTTTGCCGGTTTGGAACCGGTTCGGTTCCGGTTAACCACTAAAACCGGTTTGACCGGGTTTTTTTTGTTTTTTTGTTTTTTTAAATTTTTGGTGTTGTTATACTATAAACTGATTAACCTTCAACTTTTATTGAATACAAACCATAATATTACATAAACGAAATACAACATAAAGGAAATACATAAAGGAAATACAACAAAAGATTAGGAAATACAACACAATACTAGTAGTAAGTGTAACCATGTGACATAGACCCTCCCTCTCCGGTTTGGTCATCTTCGGCTCCGCTGCTCATCATATAATCACGACGTCGTTCTCCTGAAGACAAAGAGCCATCGCTACTAGCATCTAACGCAATTTCTTGATCGGTAAGTTGAGTGGCTTCATTTTGTTGCACCTCGTCATTAAAGACACCTTCTTCAACGTCTAAGGGTAGTTCAAGAGGAGAGGTGTTTTGTTTACGCTCCTGAGCGTCTAAGTGATCCTTCAAGCACATGCACATCTCTAAAGACTCCGGAGTTAGTCTTGTTCTTCGGATTGTCAACAACCTACCACTTGTTGAAAATGCTGATTCAGATGCTACCGAAGAAGCTTGGACACTTAATATATCCATGGCCATGCGGGATAGAACAGGAAACTGATTTTCCTTTGATTTCCAAAACCCCAATACATCATAAGATGCAAAGTCCTTGGGCTGAAGTCCTGAGACAAAATCTGTTTTGAGATATTGCTCATACTCGGAGGACATTGTAGGATCACCCCTTGACTTCTTTTTTTTATGTTGG